>DWLI01003108.1:0-12213 GCA_018249915.1 Cecropterus dorantes dorantes
AAAATTTTGTCTAAAAAATAAAAAAAAATAGGGTTGTACTACCCCTAACATTTAGGGGGATGAAAAATAGATGTTGGCCGATTCTCATAGATACGGGATAAGCACAAAAAATTTCATCAAAATCGGTCTAGCCGTTTCGGAGGAGTATGGTAACGAAAACTGTGACACGAGAATTTTATATATTAGATATAAGTAGGTAGTTTTGTTTGTAATTGTACAGTACTTAAATTCTATTTACGTAATAGTTGTAGAATAGTATAAAAAATCTCAAATAAGAGGGTATATTTATAAACAGAATACCTCCTTCATACTAAGAGATAGATTACAATCACTCCGGTAAGTTAATGTATTATATACCTTAGTTTGTAGAGTAAGTATATAGATAGTCGAACACAATCAATTGCCTATATCATTGCAAAATATTGTTAAATATTGCAATTTATGAATTTACCTAAGGTACCCATCGATGTAGGTACCTAATTACGTATGTATATAAAATTAATCAAAGCTATATGGTTGCTTCCTAAGGCTTCTAGGGTAGCTTTAGCTATAAGGTAGCTTTCTAAGGCATTAGTGACGATAAAAACTTTATTTGGTTAAGTCGACGGATACTTGTTTTAAGTTTACCCTCGACTTGAAAATATTTCCAGTAAACGTGTCAAATTATTTATTGTCTTACACCGAAGTTTAAGAAACGACTACCTTAGGGGTAAAAGTCTTCTACTTAGTCTTTACTTTTATTACTTAAGATGCAAGTCTTAAAAAAACTAATCGAGTCGGTAGTTAGGTGGTGGTGGTGAGGTGGTTTAAATTAAAAAAAAAAAAACATAGGTAATAAAAAAACATAAATATCATAGTAATGAAATTACTATGATATTTATGTTTTTTTTTTTTTGGATTAAAGTAGCAAACGAGTAGTCCATCTGATGATAAATAGTTGCTGCCGTCAAGCAACTTAATACTGAACAGGAGTTCTATCTGAAGTCTATTAGACTAAGATTGTCGCCTCATATATAAGTGATCCGTACTTAGCTCCAACAAAAAAGGGAAGTTCCACTGTTTCTTCACATTACACCTCCTCCCAATATAATAGGATAGATACCCGCGACCTACCCGCCATACAGAAACAACGGTCGAATGATGACCATTTTAATTAGGTAATGCAGTTTTTCCTGTATAAAGACAAGCCGTTTATCCAGTACTGACAATTAGGCATGAAACTCCGTACGAGTGTGAGATTCGGCTATCGCGGGAGCGGCAATTATTACCTTGATGCAAAGTCGCATTCCGCGCCGCATAGATCACGCTTCGCGGAGAAACACAGAGCCGACAGATAGGCAGAAAACGAATGACACGATACATATTTTTGATACACAAAATGTAAATATATTAGTCTCCCAGTGGGGAATGAGGGCGGCTGAAGAATTAAGCCTAGGAAAAGGTATGGCAATTAAGTCAAATAATCGAAAGGTTGACAGATCTTCGCACGATAGAGAGCAACAGAGTCATTGGGGAGACACTTTTACCCAGCAGTGGGATAACATACATTAAAAAAAGGTCTCACACGTGTTACCTATACAGACCAGCTATTGTTTGTTGATATATGTATGTGGTACATTGTTATATAATAATGTACCACAGACATATCAGTGTCAAACACAATATTGTTCAAAACTTATAATTGAAATAAATTAAAATTATATGTGATATTTCCATTAATAAGGGATATTACTAATCATATCTCTATATAATTAATATTCTTGTTATAAAATGGTTTTCGAACAGCTTATCAATGTTAATAGATACTTAAATTAGTAAATTAAGACAATTATGTAATTTTAAAAGGCAAGATTACATATTATATGAAGCCTATAGCATGAATAGGATTGTTTTATTACTTTTTAATAATTGGCAACATACAGGTATAATCTATGTTGTGTAGTTAATATGTAAATATAGTTCGCTATTTAATATTCAATAACAATAAAACCACGATGTTTATGTCTCAATTAACCTCTTGACAATTTTCCAAGAATGTCAACATTTACTTGATATGAATGGTAAATGATTTGCTAGTTGCTAGTCATAGTAATGCGAATATATTAAAACCGACTAGAGCTAAAACTAGAGAACATCTAAGTTTTTTTATGAACATTCAATCAAATTAAGGTACATAAATATATACTATTGTTGATTATATTTGATTCATAATTGAACAAAAACTAAGAAACAGACATACTTATGACAATTTTTTTGTCAAAAAAATAGAGAACTAAGGTGGTTTTGCCTAAGGCTGTTCACTGTGCCTATAGTTTTAGTTTATTACGTTTCTCCAAAACGACGTTTATACATTGCAAATTACTTTGCACATTTGTTTTCGGCGATACCTTGCAGTGTACGAGTAGGGGTACATTGCAATAATGCGCAAATACGTAAACAATAACTGAGGAAACGTAATAAACTCATACTATCATACTAACGGAACTGTATATTTGACCGACTTCGAAGATAAGAGGTTGTTCTATGTTCAGTTATGTATATATTTTCTGAGTACCTGTTTTTTTCATATTTAGAAAACCAGCCTCTCAGAGTCTCTGGCTGGCTAGGCATAATACCCTCATCGGGCGAATGTTTGGGTGGCGCCGCACGCACACACGCGCGAACACCTGACGCCGCCGGTGGCGCCAGCCGAACCCCGCCCCCGCCCGCCCGGCTCTCCCCCGCACCAAAGTTGCCAGTATAGAACATTTTCCCATTTTTAAGGGAATACTAAAATGTACTAGATTTGGTGAAACTATATAATATCCGTCTATAAGTTTGTATGAGTATGTCTATTTTAAGCTTAAAGACATTTCTACCATTTGAGTTTTATTAAATTGTAAATAATAATTGAAAAAAAAAAATTATCAAATATTATAGTTGGAATCTTCAATAGTAAAAGTTGTTTTAAAAAGAATAAAATGTATTATTTTCAGTTATTTATATTTAATGTACTGCGACAGTTTAGTTAATTAAGCATAGTGCGTTAATAGTTTTTTCATATGTTTAAATACTTTTATAACTTTTATTGATTGATTAATTGTTTCAGTTGACAGTTCTATAAAGTATACTAGATTTGTGTAAAAAAAAAATATACATATTATTTATATATATTTTATTATATCCTTTTGCCGTCGTTTTTATCCTTATAAAATTTAAAGACTATATTTTACTTATAATTCAATTTGTTCTGAGGATAATTGCTGGATATAAGTTTACGACTTAATTCATTGCTATTTTGGGAAAAGATAAGATGAGCAGCAATGTCAGTTCGTAGAGTGATAAGTGATTGCGTGGTGGGGTAATCGCGGCGTGCAGGTGTCGCTCCTTGCGCGTCATGCACCGCGCTCGTCCGTCGACCGGCGGCAGTGGGCAGTCCGCGCGCGGCGAGATATGTCGTGTTACGCACGTGGACGGTGCGGTGTGTCGTGACGCCGACGGCGGCATGTGATGTTCCGGAGACGCGCGCTGCGGCGGCGGCTGGCGGCGGCCGGCGCGCCCCCTCTCACCGACGACCAGTTGCGGCGGCTGGCGCGCGCGCTGGACGCGGGGCCCGCCGGAGCGCCCTGCGTTCCCGGCGCCGCGCTCAAACTGCCTCTCGCCCGCGCCTTCCGCTTCCCCGACCTGCGGGACCCGGCCGAGCTGCGCCGCCTGCCGCTCTGCTCCGACCAGCTCTGCTGCAACCCCTACCACTTCAGCCGCCTCTGCGAGCCCGGTACGTGCGCTCCTCCCGCGCAACAGGTGCCCCGCCCGCCCTCCGCGAGTAAACGTGAAAGGTCGCTCCGGCGCCTCCTCGGAGCGGCCGGTCCGTGTGTTTACGTGTGTAGTGAGTCGAGAATATCGGGCCGCGATCGCGGCGTAGAAAGTCGGAATGCGGCTCCCCGCTCCCGAGCGACGAACTCTTATCGCCGCCTAACCTATTTGTTTACTTTATCTCGCGGCCGTCGCCGGCGAGGGTGTCGCGAGGTGCACGCGGCGGTGTCGAGTTCCCCGTATTTTTCCACGTTCCGCGCGAGCCGCTCCGGCGGGCTGCAGCGGCGATGCCGGCGGTATCGGTGCAGGCCGTTATCGCGTATCGCTCGTTATCGCGGCGTTCGCTCCCGTATCTGCGGTTACGTCGTCGCGGCGTCATCCCGCGCCGGCGCCGGCCCGCGCCTCGCTCCCGAATCGTGAGTTCACCGAGACCAAACTTACACTTCCATCCCCCGTGTACATTGTAAACATTGACGTTCGGCGGTCTATTTATAGACTCTGACATCAGCCGTCGTCTTAGATCGAGTCGAGTGTTTGTTTTAACGAAAATTAAAAGGTCGCTTTTAATTCGTGTATGCGTCCGCAGCGGGAAGTCTCGCTGAAGTATTTCCTATACGTATAGAATGTTGGCAATGGTGGCGATCGGCGGTTGTAGATCGCGATGTCAGTACCTCAGTGGAGTGTCGCGGTGTCGGCGCAGGGTCGACGCGATAACTAGACAAGGTCACGGCGCCGGCGCCGGCGGGCCGCGCGCCGCCCGTTAACATTTTAATTCGCGACGCCAAACAGACGCCCATTGTACATATTTAAACTGCTCTTCCGCGCGTTCGTCGGAACGGTGTTTATCATTGCCTTCCGGATTTAGCTAAGCCTGACGCGACGTTATTAGCCGCGGTTGACAATACTTACGCGAAAGTAACTGACGCAGTTAACGCGATAGTTAATCTTCTATCGCCTGCTTTAATAGCCAATAAGAACGTCATACATTGCTCATCCCTGTAAAGGTTAACGTCATTACAAGTAAATCTTTAAATAGTTAAGGAATAAAATGTAAACCTTAGATGGGATCTGACTAAAATAAGTCTAATTCTCATATTTATACCAGAACTACACAGCTATAGGAAAAGAGATATGACAATCGTAAATAAGTACTACAGAAGTAACTATATTAGAATATTTTGCGTATAGACTTAAAACGTCAGAAGCTTAGGCAACAGCAGCCATAACTAAAAGATTCAGATTCAAAAATGCTAAACCACTAAAGATCTATTGCAATGAATACCAACTAGAGACCTGTGGCGCCAATTTCAGCTTAAAATGTAAATGACTTGTTATAGGTTTGTTCGTAAACATGATATTCTCTGAGCTATGTAGGTCGGCCGCTTTTAGGTTTAAGACTAGCTTCTAAACATTATAAATTCCGAATAAATCAGATTCTTGGCTAATATTTATCTTATTCGAAACAGATTCATGTTTAAATTGGAATTCTTCGTTGTTATTCTTCCTTATTTACACTTTTATGTCGTAAATTTCCTGAAATGAGTTTACCTGTAGGTACTTACTATTTTAGTAGGTATTACCTAGGTTCATATCTAATATAAACTGCAGTTGTTACAATCATTTTTATTGATTTAAATTTTATGCAATGTCGGTAGTATTAAATAAGGCACTTATTTCACTATATAGACCTAACATGCTTACAAAAGCCCCTTTAAACTATTTCGTTTACTTACTTTACTTTAATTTATATACCCATTAATGCGAAACTGAAATCTCGACAGATGCCCATTATTTTTGCACACTGTTTTTTGTTAAGTTCACTTACATTTTTTGTTTCTAAGACTATATTAGCTGTATATTTACTAAGAATGTTATATTAACAAGCTGTTTAAAGTTCCATTTGGGTACCTTAACAGTACAATGTACGTAAAATCATCTCATTACCATTGTGCCTCTCACCGCGGCGCCAGTGCCACCTACCCGCGCCTCGTGTAGGTGTCTACAATGGTTGTTAGCATATTAATTAAGAAGAAAGCTCAAATATTCAATAACTACTCCCTTATGTGGGCAGAGGCTACCTTGGTCACTGAACTTTGTACGAGATTTTAATGAGAATCATTGTCCTTAACAACTTCTCAATTAAGTTTCTAAAACTTAACTTATTCTTCGTTATTCATGAGTTGAATTAAGATGTGGATTTTATAGTTTGTGTTCTGGGTCTGGGTGTTAGTGTGAATAACGTGCGACAAAAAATACTACTGTGGTCGTATGGGCGTCATTTTATATTTTTTATTTAAGTTTCGTAGTAAATGGTTTTTGAATGGTGTCTGGTTGTATACTCATCTTAGTGTCAGTGTTCATAGGATAATACCAGAAGTCCTAAAATGGGGCTATATAGATAAATGTAACGAAAACTTTATTTTTTCCTTCAAAAAGGAAGAGGGTCTATTTATTTTCCTTTTCGTCTCCCTTAGATCACTCCATCTTTATTGGTGTGGAAGATATCGTGACTGACCCATTACGCGCGATAATGCACTACAGTCGCTACGTTACTATGTTCACATTTATTATTGAAGTACCCGACACGTTATAATAGTTTGGAACTGTGGCTGTGTAGACTTATAAGTAGAATTATTGTTTTAATGCAGAGGCTCTCAAACTTTTGTCAATCGCCCTCTTTTGTTTTCTGACGTCTTTTTCCGCTCTTTGAGACTAGATCTGCCAAAGGAAGTACCTATAAAAGTCTTATAAAGGTCTTGCTATTTCTGAACCACACAAACTGGAAATCACGTCTATGATATTCCATTCCTAAACGTTAAAGTAACTAAAATATTTCTGAATATATGATTATGAGATTAACGTCTTTATTCTGCTTTAAAAATTAACTATTATTGTTACTGCTTAATTTACCTAAATTATTTCATTTTAATTTATATTTGGTTTTAAAATATCAAAATGTATAAATTTAGGTTGAGTTAAATATTTCCTGCGGTATTTTTCTGCTGTTGTATCACTAAGCTCAATTGTTATACCTATTATCATTGTCATTTATTGGGACTATCACTAAATAGTGACTTACTGATGTATCTACAACCAATAGACATATTTTACCTTGCTTTACCCGTCACCAGGGTTTACCTATGTTTCCTCAGTTTACTAATCGTATTCTAGTCCGCGTTAAAATATTTATACGCACGCTTTCTACACTTTTGTACACTTATAGCCCCACAGTAGGATTTTCTCCTGTGTCGCCAGAACAGAAATCTAAATTCATCATTCAGATGTCTGGCCGGGAATCGAACCCGGCACCCTCTGCGCGTCAGACCAGTATGGTAACCGCTCCGCCACGCTGGTCGTCAATACATTTATAAATAGATAGCATACCATTCGTTACGATCCAATGATTAGGCGTGCAAATCCGCTCGTCTTGACTGTCGGATGTCCTTGCATTGCGTTATCACTTTCTCTTTTGTGCCGCAAAAAATATGTCTGAACGAGCATGTCTAGCGGTGTATTGATTCGATCTACTGTCAATTATTTTTTATATGATTGAACGAGCCTAAGTAAGCGGTCACTGCCCGTGGATTTGTGATATATCGCACAAAGAGATTTCAAATTTCTGCTAATTCCGACAGATACTTATCGACTGTTAGTAACGGTTACCGTTTAGCAAAATAATCATACTTCTTTCTTTCATAGAAAGGATAAATGTTACGTCTATTTAGTAGTGAATTAAGGAACACCCAGAATGCGAACAGTTGTATTTTCTACAAAATGCAATTTTCATGTTAGGTTCCTTTTTTTCACGCGCGATATAACAGGTTATATTTGAAGTCATAGATGCGTCATATCAAAGATCATCTTTTAAAGACTAAGACGTCTCTTATAAGAACCAAATTGGTGACCGTACCTATATGTAAGTCTGCAGGCAAACCCTCCACTGTAGCGACCACCTTAATCCTCGAGAGTAGCAACGCATCTTTGACCGACTTTAGATAGGATTTTTTTCTTATAAGAAATTGGTTACAGTACCCTTAGTACGAGTTTGTCTTGTGTCCCCAAAACAACCATTGTTTATGTTTTTGTACTTCATTTTAAAGTACATTGCAAGGTATGGCCGGGAACGAAAACAAAAACGTGAAGTGTGCAATGTATGAGCAAAAACGTAAAGAATCATTGTTTTGAGGAACGGTACAGATGTCGATGGGCGGCAGTAATAACTTACCATCAGAAGGACTGCTTGCGTTTTCTACTTTAAATTGATAGAAAAATCAAGAAAATTAATTGCTTTACGTTAGAAATAGCTATGATTGATACCACCACAGTCGAGTACTGGTTCTGCCACTTTTGATTCTGACAGTAATAGTGCCATCATTAAGATGCATCAATTCTTAAGTAGCAATAAAAGTTCAGGGCCGATTAATGCACGGATCGCGATAAGCGAATTTTGGCGTCAGCAAGTTTCCATCGGGGTTTGATGCGACCATAAATCTGGTGGTCGAGAGGCGGTGCATTTGCATCGCGTCATGGTCGGCAGATATCACGGACCTCACCTGTGCCATTTTTTGCCGCTCGATTGCGTCGCGTCGGCTTTTTTTGGGTTCCGCACAGATTGACGGTCAACGAAGGGTTCCTTTTTCCCTTTTATGGTTAAAACGGAAAAAAGGAACCTTTAGTCGACTGTCTGTCTGCCTTTCAAGACTCTTTTTCTCCGGACCGTGTAGATGTCATAAATTGAAATCTATATCGAACACTTTAGTCGACGCTTTCTTTCTACTGTAAAAGATAAAAAATCGCAATTTCACAAGGGAAAAAAATATAAACCTGCATCCTTTTGACCTAGAATCAAGAAATCAAAAAACAATATCTTGTAGTACCTATGTTATGGCAAAAATCCGCAAACCGTAAATATAGTAAATTCTCCAAAAAAAAAAAACTATTACACGGAACCTTCCGTGTTTAAGCTCCACTCGCACTTTGCCGATTTTTTTGTCAACTTTCGCGACGGGTTCCCACCGCTCCCGCCGGCGCCGACGCCGACCGGCATACCGATTCATGCTTTTAACGATATCACCTAATTGATCCTAGCTTATTTATAGCGCTCACGTTATCTACGATAGAAAGTGACTATGGCTTGGACGTTGATACCTACACCCTAATGACCTGTATCTTGTACATACCATAGGTGCTACGAAGTGTTACCAACTTTTCTTTGTATTTGCCCTCTGATATAAACATTTTTAGGGATAAAGCTAACAATTACGAACAGATTATTCCGTTTAGTGCAGTTTGATGTCTTAAATAATCAATCGCCCTGACTAAATGTCAATTGATTATTGAAATCATCATTTTTTTTACCTTTAAATGTTGTTTCTAATTTGGAGGTTTTCAGATAAAATTGAAGGCGAATTTTAAACTCTGTACGATCGGAGAGTTCGTAGTTTTCCGTACAAATAAGAATAAACCAAACTGTTTATCTACTTTGATATCACAACATCTTCCTACAGCAACATATCAAATTTAATGTCATTTGATGGAACGTTTTAGTACTGTTTATTTTCCACGGATATCGATGAATTTTGGTAGCAATTTAAATTTTACAATCCTTACATCGTAAAAATTGTCGTAAACTTAATCATCGACTTGTTATTCAGTACACCTGCTGTGCTTCATTATTTATCGTATTTTCTTTTGCGAGCTTCATTTGATTTAATTACTTCATGATAGTTACGTTGCTTCATTATTTGCAACAATTTTCTAAGGAATATATGTTTAAGTGTGTCTAATGGACAGGAGAAAAGTGCGATTTTTTTACCAGTGTCTTGGTGCCTTAATTTTGCCTAGTAGCCCATAGCCGTAGTTTTTAGTGATCGTAAGTTTAAAAGTGAATGTGGCATGGCATGCACATCAATCCGCTGTAGTACGTGCCCGAGGCGTGTTTGCGAATCGGCGCCAATCACGCCGCCGCCGGCCTCTATTTGTGAATGTTTTTATCCGCGGGGAGGGGGATCCTTATCTTATCGAGCGCAGGCGTCGACGCGACGCCGAACGCTGGATTACAAGATCAACGTCGTACGACGCGACTCCCGTCTTAACCCTTTCAACCCTTTAGATCCGTTAAATCCCCCCGACATTCCCACCCGACGATCTCTCGTCTATTTATAGCTCATTTACAACCTTTTTAAGTATCAAAACTGTCTGTGAATCACTTTGGTTTGATTTATTGACGAGAGTTGTCGAACAATTCTTATTAAAACTGAAGAAGATACGTACAATATGTTGCTTGTATCGTTTTTATCATACGTTCCGCTGTAAACGTGTTCGTAATTGTTTAATTTCGTTCAACTACGAGGCCGAATGTCGTGTAGATAGCAGAATCCATCTGCTGCGTCGGCGGCGTGGCCGATATTTATTTAGCCATAATTGCTCGGCTGGCTGGCGCCGGCGCCACGTCGCGCCGGCGGGGCGGTGCGCCGACGCAGGTACGAGCCACTCGATATTCGTGATCGGTTTTTTCTTTATTGTCTCGCCGGGTTTTTGGGCTTTGGATTTGTGAATGGCTGTCATTACGACGCGATTTAAAGACCGAAATTGTCGGCATTGTCGTGTATTTTACGGTTACCGGATCGTTTAGTTGAAAGCGATTGAATGGTTAGTAATATAGAAATGTGATGTTCATTCCGAACTTGTACTGAAATGGATTTCTATTTACGGAGTTTTGGTTTTGAATATGATTTTGATGTAGGTAAATAAAGTAACTAACTATAGTAGTTTTTAACTAAAATAATAGGTTTTAGTTATATTAATGAGAACGTGACTTCGGTCAATTAAAGCCGGATAGTCGTCACTCGAATCGTCCAAACGGAAACCCTTGCCATTCTTTCACCGAGAAATCAGATATATCGATGATCTCAGTGTTTACTAGTTACTATTCGGCGTGAGTGTGGCCCATTGACTGGCGGCACCTGCAGCGGAACCGGTCGTACGCGGCGTCGGCTCTTGCCAAACTGGTAAATTGTCCATATTATACACGTCTAGCTATAAGCACGCCACTATGTGTGACAGTTTTCTACACGTATTTTCTAGATATTTAAACGAAAACTTCGATTGAAGTAGGCATTACGATAGGTACACGTTTTTTATAAAAAAAATAGTTGTAGAATCAGCGTATTTCATTAAAAATCATATATCTAGCAAGGCCTTTTTAGTTTATACTTTAAGGTGATTTTTTTTATCAATTTTATTCATTTACTTTATAAATACACCACGAAGGTGGTAGTTATTTCTATGCATAATATTTATATGTTATGACCATAGGTAAATGTAAAATGAATTTTAAAATGTACATATTATTACCCTTGTATAAAACCTTTAACAGCTGAAATGGATCGTACACAGATCATTCATATAGTCTTCATTTTATCTGGCATTGCAAAAAAGTATAATTCTAAAGGTCTAAACTAGTATAAGAATAAAGATAGGTAGATAGTAGAATGCAGCCCTTCAGTAAGTAAGGTCTTTGGGAACTTCGTGTCAGTAACTGGTAAGAAGTACCCAGGAATCGCGTCAGAGGCCTAAATACTCTTTGCGCCGAGCCTTCGGAGTAGGTAATAGAATATCAGATTCGATAAATGTTTAAGTAAACGTAGCTCGCTTTTAGTATTTCTCGATGTTTTAATAATGGTACTTTCGAGTAGTTTGCATTTAACGATGTCTTTGTTTTGTCCCATTGCCCCGACAAGGGTTGCCAGACGGCATATGTATTTCTGGACTTGGCATTTAATAAATTAATATCCAGCCTAGTTATTATGAAAAAGAAAGATATACGATAGTTGTATTGTAAAGAATTAGAAACATTTTATATTCGCCTCTGCCAACGTGGGTAACAAATGGGTTTATTTATATGCGTTTTTGGAAATAACCAATATTGGTTTATTGAAACAGTATAGGTTTCGTTTATCTTCTCAACGACGCCACAATTTAAGTTAACTAGCTAAATGGAGAGATACTTGGAAATTTTGTTACCAGTTTTTGCTTTCTTTGTCTCTTTTTCCCTATTTTGCCGCAATTTGATCGCCTTTTGAAGGCGTTAGAACTTATTGTGGTTCGACTCCGATAGCACCACCGCCACATCTATTTCTGCCTAATAACACTAGTGTTAAGCACTGCTCGTTCCCGTCAGGGAGATAATCTTATCCGAGATTTTCCAGCTTAGTCCTCAGGAGTAGTAACGTATCTGTGGCCAACCTCAGATAAGACTGGTCTTATCTGAGGTTGTTTTCAGATGTCCGTTGGTGGCCGGAGCCACTTAACATCAGATGAACTGCTCGTTTGCTACTTCCATGTTATAAAAACCTGGCAACCCTATGGCCGGCCGCATTGTGTCACGCCAGTCTGAGGCGGCTATTCAAATGCGTTTTT
>DWLI01003109.1:0-12212 GCA_018249915.1 Cecropterus dorantes dorantes
ATAAAGTGAAGCGCTGTAAAAGTCGCTAAAGTCGTAAAAAGATCAACGGTAAAGGCAAAGCATAATAACATTATAAAATGCGAATGTTTGTAAGCATGTATGTGTTTGTTACTCTTTCACGCATAAACTGTTGGTCAGATTCGCTGAAATTTTGCACACAGATAGTTTATAACATAGATTTACACACTTGATACAATGGGGGCAAGCCGGGGCCTATGTCCCGGGCAAGTTTAAAGAGCGGCAAGTTCACTTTGCAAACGAATGCGTAATAATTTTTCCGTCAACCCATTATTGTCTCACTGCTGGGCATGGGTCTTCTCTCAGATTGAGAGAGTTTCAGGCCATAGTCCGCCGCGCTGGCCGAGGGCGAATTGGTAGACTTCACACACCTTTGAGAACTTTGTAAAGAACTCTCGGGTGTGTAGGTTTCCTCATGATGTTTCCCTTCACCGTAAAGCAGTGATAATTAACTTCCAATACGCAAATAATTTTAGAAAAATCAGTGGTGCGTGCCTGGGATTTGAACCCCGGACCCTCGATTGAGAGGCCGATTTTTAACCATTCGGCTATCACTGCTCTGCAATAACTAACTACTAAAATGTATTTTAGAAGTTCCATCGCATACACTTAATAGGATGAAAACATTTAAATATCCAAAATCAAAAGTAACCCACAAAATTTAGTTTTATCAGAACCTAAGTTTTTAATAGTTGTCGGTACCAGTACGCGGTACTCTTAAAAACGTGTAAAAAGTGCTCTCCTTAAAAAGAGAATGTATTGACGAATCCTCCGATATTGCAAACATTCATAGGCGAAATTGGCTACTTTCTATTAGATTTTATTAGGTAACATACTTTCTACATAGATCTAACTAGGAATTAACTAACAAATGCGACATAAAATGATTTGAAATCAAATGAACAGTAATAAAAGCCAATTTGGCATGGAAGCTTGCGTCCTGTAGCAGAATTTTGACACATGTGTAAGAGATAATTAATGTGTCCCTAATTATTTTACAGTCAAGTACTACTATACTCGTTACGACAGTTCATGCGTTTATATAGCATCAAGGTAGTGGCCTTGGCCATAATACTTAAGTCGCGTTGGAATTCTATCGTACTACTGCAAGAGCGATTACCAATCGACACATATTATGAATCCTTAGATAATTGTAATTATAATTTATCTTAAAACTAATAAATGCCAGCGCTCGTGACTTTTTTTTAATATAGGCGATTGGTAAAATTCCTTACCCTAGAAGTAATGAAGCACGCACATCTTGATCACCATTCAATATCTGTATTTTCGCGGGTCTAGTAAGTGGTAAAATGGTACGTTTTTATGACACAAGCATAAAATATCGATAAAAAACTTTCGATGAGTACAAAAAAAATGTTCGTACAAACTATAATCCGGAAAGAAAAGTAAAAAGTAAATCAATATTCCAATGTTCAGGATACCAGAATGCCTTTAAAGGCATGTATGTATGATACATAGATGTATAGAAAGCGTGAGTGAAATGCAAAACTCGCCCTTTTGTTATTAATTAAAATTATGACTTACTTTTAATTCAATAACAAAAGAGCGAGTTTTGCCAATAAATTAACAGGTATGATAGTAGTGTCAGTAGTAGTATCATGGATCTGATATATATTTAATATGTTAATTCTGCTATTCATTCATATTTCTTTAAGAACTAAAGATGAAGCTTGTTTCATATTTAATTACTTCACCACACGTTATAGCTAATGTTTTTTGTTAATAAGCCTTGCGTGAATCGTTACATAACTGTATGCGGTCGTATCGCTATCTTTTCCAGACATATGAAATAATACTGCGATTTTTTTCACCCACTCGCCATAAGTCTTACTCTAAACTATTGAAACACTCCGTCAAACTGTCGCCATCTACGTTACTACACTTTTTGGATACTACCTTATAAGCGTTACGGTTCGTATTATCACTATTATCTCATTTATAAAAAAAAAATAAGTAAACTATATATTCATAGTTTTCTGAACTTTTAGATGTGCTTAAATTTTTAGTTTTTTTTTTTTATAATAACAAAAATTTATCATTTTATTTGCTCTGCGTAGTTGTATAAATAATTGTATCCTCAGGGAATAAAATTAAATACGTCATTGTCCTTGCCAGCTTTGTTGAGAATTCTAACTACCAAAGTTATATAATCAATTATTCAAATTAGTAATTGTATTGTTAGCTATGATCCTTGTCCTATGAAAAAGAAAAAAAAAACTTTTTATTATTGTACTATGATACAGAGTACAATCTTAAAATAACATATTTATTATATTACAAGCATTACACCCATTTACGAGTTCCACTTTGCTATTCAGACATGTTTTAATTATCCTCTGTATACGCAAACTCTCGATCCAACTTTTTCCAGAGACATCGACGGAGGTCTGTAGTAAAGCCGGATTCCATTTATAAGCGCCCTGTTTCTGTTGTAGCTCATAAAGCGCCCCGGCCACGATAAGGGCCTCAATCCTTCGGGACAAAGGAGGGCGAGGGGGATACGCTACCTGAAAATGCGCAGACATTTTCATCTCACCGCTGAAATATAAAATAAATACTGGGGAACGGAATGGTTGGAACATTTAATCATGTAACCTAGTTCCATCATATTTAATGTCATAACAGTAGCATTTTCAGAGGGAACCACAAAAATAAACGGCCTCAAGGCGAAGACTGCGTTCTATTAAGTCCGATTATCGCTGCCTCACTGATTGACATAATCGTTTCGTTCACTCTGAATCAGCGGTTCCGGCAAAAAATGTATGGACTGTTTCACGGTTCGATGCAGAGACGCTGAAATGTCAGGAATTCATAATGGCGGACACACACAACCGATTTTTTTCAATAGAATATGCATTGAATATGCATTATTTGTATCAGTGATTTAAATATAGTTTCAATAATACGAATTGTATGTAAACCAATAAGATACGATTTAATTTTTGAAACTACATGTTACTTATGATAGTGGTATTTCAAAAATCAAGACTTGAATTTCCACAACTTACAACGGTTTGAAAACTTTCCACACATGTTGCCCACTAAAATGTACTCCCAATATGCAATGGACATGCGATGTGAAGTACGCTCCAGGCCAGATATAAAAATGGGTTGCTCAGCCAACTTACCATACCTTACCTTATGCAAATAACAACATAAAACTTACAAATGTTATCTAAACTATCAAAGGAACGGGCTATCTCAGAGATTTGTGGACAATGAAAATGATTAAAGATAAGATAAAGTTTTAAGTAACTACAGTTGCACCTTTTAATTTATTACAAAATTGGATAACGGTTTCAAATCTGTTCGGTCTCGTTCAATTAATTTTATTTTACATCCGTGTGTCCGTTTGATAATATTGAGGATATATAGATGTAATGAATAAGCACAAAACTATGTAGTTAGGTTTCAGTTTGGTATAATCGTTATAAACATCTAAAGAAAGCAATCACGTATTAATTAAATCGTAAAGTTTATTGAAAATCGAAGCTGTATAGACAATATGAGGCCTTTGACATCCCGTGTAATAGAGAAACCACGGAATGCGAAGTTAATGATTATTACGTGATAAAACAGCGTATGGATTGGAATGGATTGTATTCCTGTAATATTCGTTTAACTTTTATGTATTCTTGTTAGCCTTACTAAGTTAATAAGTAAAATTTACAAAACTTGAAGTAATGCCGCATCCACTCTAAAAGAATATAGAGTGAATGTATAGTATAGAGTCAGTACAATTCATTTTACACAACTGTATTCCTTTCAGATTTTCTAAAGTTTAAACGACAGTCACATTCAGTGGCAAAGAAGCCCCTAATATCCCGTGATTCCCGTAAGTGAGCATCGGCCGAACGGCAAAACGGATAGAAACAGCTGAGCGGGTATGCGCGTGCGATGCATTCTTTGCGGTCAACGATCGGCGCGCGTCGGTCGGCCCGGTTCCGTTCTACTCTTTGAACATGTATTCGTATGACATTCATGCTTCCAAAGGGCGTAAGGGACTGTTTCGCTACTAAATACGCATTCGGAAGGTAGCACCGTAGTAAGTAAAGTTTAAAAATTATAATTATGAGAAATTTTGTTAGTATTAGAATTATAGCCTTCCGTAACAGTGGATAAAACATGTCAAGGAAATGTCCATGAAATATTTCAATAAAAAAGATCTTAAAGGTGGTTGAACTCTATCAATTCGCAACTTGATAAATTTGACCAGAACCAGTGGTGAACCAATCTTATTTTCTCTACGGTCTGTTCCGAAAAACGCTTTTTTCAAATGCCCTCTAAATTTTTAAATAATCGCTATCGCGCTCAAAACCCGTCAGGATTTCCTAATATTCTTTAGGCCTTTTAACGCCCCTTTTGTGAGTCTCCACTGGTCACAAAGAGGCAATACCGGCCAGTTTGAGTAACACTGAGTCCTAAATCTTTGTCATGATATCAAGAGACCACTGCTTGCAGCAAAACAATATTGGGTTGACAACGATGATAATATACATAATTTTTAAACCGTCAGAAACTTATTATAAAGTACAAAACTTTTAAACGAAATTCAAGATAGACTTAGACATACAACGTTGCTTCACCTTAGACTGGTAAATGCCTTTAAAATTATAATTTCCTTTAATGCCACTATGGATTGTAGTTTAGTGAGCAATGGTAAGGTTATAAATTATAATGGGCGCTATTCAGCTGACGCGGCCGTATAAATGCTTTGCATCAGGATTAATGGAACCTCCCACGCCTTCGCGATTACATTGAACACGTAAACATACTTTTATTAGATTTGTATATGCGGTAGATTCTCCAACGTTTACCAAGCCGTTACATAGGCTTGTGTTCTTTATTGTTCACAAGTGGATCGAGTAGGATGATCAAAAATTTCGCTATTAGTTTTGTATGACATTACGGTCCTACGACGATATTGAATTCAACACCACCCCCCACAATAACAATAAACATATTGTGATTCTTTTTGCAATTCGATGCCTACAGCAAAAATACTTTCAGCCGCTAAAAGTATGGATAGTATGATATGGATCTGTTCAATGATCATGTTCTTGTCGTTATCTAATTAATGATCAATAGAGATAACGTGATAGCAAAACATCTAAGCATTCATCAATTATCAATTATTATCTATAAATTATATCACCACGAAAGCTAATTTTATAAAATCGAAAGCAATCGCATAACTTCGCAGACTTCGTTTAAACCAATTGCAAACAGTATGTCCTTTCTAGAATCATTGTTGAACGTCTAAAACCAACGGTTTACCAGACACGTTAAATGAGGAAATTTCGAAATGAGGAAGATCCATAAATAAAATTATGGTACATGTCCATATCAATAAAGAAAAATATAAATTACCAATTAATAACTTAATGGAACGAGAGAAATATGAGCTATTTCTGACCGCACGTTTTTATCGTGCATTCAATCATCAATTAATTTTATAATCCGCTTTTTATGTAACGTACGTCTAATGACCCGTTTGAATTATTTTTTCTGAGATATTCGTGATATAATCTAAAATTTTTATGTTGAAGTATATAACTTCTATTAAAACATGTAAAAAATAGGTGATCACCAACTATAGAGAGAAATTATGTAAATACAAGCAGATTCATTAACTTAATGTTAAAAATAACATGGTAACGAGAAACTGAGGAAAGTTTGTAGTCAGCTTCTAACGAATGCGTAAGTGGCTGCCTTCGGTATGTTATCTAAGGGTCTCCAATGAGGTCAGGAGTCAGAAGGCGAACGTTTCACGGAAGACTTATCGAGATGGATTGTATCGGGTTAGTAGAACTAAAAGGTATATCGTCTATCGTCTACTACACCGTTGTAATTTCTCTTTAGGTTGTAGTATACACAAAGACCACATAATGATTGACTTTACGCTGACAAATAGATTGCAAATTCACTAATAAGCAATATTTCATTATCTGCTCATTAAGTGAGACGTTACTTTATATAATTGTGGTGTACTCCTACTTTTCTTAAACAAATTTTCACAGAATTGATGATACTATATTATATAAAAGTCTTGTATATACTATATAAGTATAATTTATTAAATCAGTTTACATAACACAAACGTTTACGGTTAAGTATATGTTCTTATGCAACTTACGATAACATTGTAATTATTATAAATTTGATTATTATAACCACAGGTCTATGTATGCTAATATTATGAACCGTTAAAAGAGTTTTTGTCGACAATTGCCGTCCGATCACTTTTTGAATCCAGTTAAAATGAAAATTGGTGAAGTCGATCAATTTATATTCAAATTCTTATTTTTATCTGATGGTCTTGTCATCAGTGTCTAATAAATCGTATTCACATAAATTCTCGTATGATAATGAAAGAGGCATTTGTTATGTATGAAAGTTATCATCAAAATCAGAGCCATCAATCGAATTACTATCACATAAGACTAGTAGACAATCCCGTAGATTTTATTATTTTATCATATTTATCTATTACACATACCAACAGACAATAAGAATAAATAAATGGTAATCTTAACTTTAGCTTTCGAACGTTGCCCGATCCTTTAACGGTCGTCGATTTTAAGTGAAATGGTAATGAAATCCTTGTGAAGGCCTGATGTGATTACAGGTGATATCATCACTGATTTATGAGGAACACCACGCAAATCTGAAACAAGTGTTACATCAAGTCGCGCAGCAGAATGAATAATTCAACGCGGGATGCTCGGAATGAAAACGCTTGGAATACATAATTGACTCCTTCCCTTGAAACTTGAACATAAACCGTTTTGCACCACTTTTTGAACATAAAATGCATTGCATTGACTTCTGATATAGCCTAAAATTCTATGTAACTCGAAATTGACCTCTTGGTTTCCATTCTATACCACCACTGACACATTGATGATATATTTCTCCCTTCCAACCGAAATGTTTACAGTCTACTGTATTTGTAAGGTATGCTAAAACAAAATTATTCCTAGAGGTATAGCCCCAAATATACTTATGTCTATAAAACAAAGTTAAAAACATGTAAGTCACACTATTTTTACCTCAAGAATGCTGGAACAATTTTGATGATTTTTATTTGGTGTGTTTGTGCCGAAATAGCATAATAACTATTAAAACTTCTTAAAATTTTACAAGAAATATAAAAAAATGGTAAGTCGATTTGTCACCCAATGACATGACAAATACTAATACATAACATACACAAAACGAACAAAAAAATTTTTACGGCTGATTCAGTTGCACAGTTATATGTTGCAAAATTTCTTAATTATTAAGGCCGGTAGTAATGTATTATTTAGGCTTAAGAGATTATAAAAAGATTAGAAAGATTATTATATTTTTACTGCGTTATTGTTAACGCGACATTTATTGATTCTGAGTCCTTACGAAGTTCGCTGGGTCCGCTAGTAAATAATAAATGAGGTATTTTAGCTTAGACCTCGGAGGTAAAGCAAAGTTAGACCTTACGTGATTTGAAAGATGTAGAAATTGAAATTCTACTTAAAGATGGTTTCAGATGTCCACAATTTACTGTGACTACGCAAAATTAGCTGCTAATACAGAAAAAAATGTTTATTAATATTTCCTACATACGAGTATTTCGGTTTCCTGTTCAATCCTAAAATTATCCATAACGACTTATTATCTTATTGTAATATCATCGTGATAGCATAGAACGTGGTGTAACAGTATACAAGTAGATATTCTGTTATAAAATCAGCAAAAACCAATACAAACACAACAAAACTGTAACGCTGCGTTCGTAAATATTCACCGATGCAGTTACGGTTGGCACGTCGGGTTATTGGTGTCAATATCAACATACAACAAGGCAAACTGAAGAATTCATTTTCATATCGAATCGATTAGGATTATTACCTACTTGAATAAACGAGACTTCGACCGCAGACACGCGAATCGATTTATTTAAAGCAATATTTACCATTTCAAGTGGTACACGCGAAAACTTCAGACGTCAAATATTTCTCGGTATTTCATTAAAGGTACTAGAATCCTTTGTAGTTTGACCATTAGGCATCACGGCCACACGTATTTCTGCCTAATAACAGTTGAGTGTAGTAAAGCAGAAATACTTAGGCGTTCCAACTTACTTACTTCGGGAATAGCAATGCATCTGTGTCTAACCTCCGGTATAGCTAATCTTATCTAGGGTTGATAACACATATCCATGGACAGCAGTGGCCACTTATTATCAGATGCACTACATGCTCGTCTGCTATTTCTATATTATAAAGTAAAACATAACACTCCAATTGACAGTAGGGCCACTTAATTATTCAATATTCTATTTCGCTGTGAGCGAAGTCACCCCTAAGCACGGTTAGCCCGATTACTACCCGAGGGCGAGTCCCAATTTCAGCCCTCCGTGTTTTGACCTACTTCTGAAAGCCGCTCATTTGCTACAGCAGGTTCAAATTGGGGTTGGATGTAAACGTGCCTTACCCGGAGCTACCACACGGCTGGATTTTAATCTTCGTCTGCCTAGTGTCTCTTTCGCACAACGGAATAGATTCATTTCCACACAGAATATATGTAGTGTATATAGTGCACTGTATTTCTCTAATATTTGTTTTTGAATGTTACATTTTAAATTCCTCTCAGAAAAAAGTGTTGAAATTAAGATAA
The DNA here is from genome assembly GCA_018249915.1 of Cecropterus dorantes dorantes. Classification (NCBI taxonomy): domain Eukaryota; kingdom Metazoa; phylum Arthropoda; class Insecta; order Lepidoptera; family Hesperiidae; genus Cecropterus; species Cecropterus dorantes. The sequence goes on from DWLI01003109.1 coordinate 8,698, forward strand.
GAAACTGTGAAATTAACATTTTGTGAGAAATCACAAGGGGTTCTCTTTGATGATTGAATGTAGAGCACTTGAGCAGTTTCCAGTTAGTATTTCTAGAGCATTTACAACACAGCGAATTCAATTTGTTTCTTTATGTCTTATATTAGTAAAATATTTAGTACACATATAGTAGGTATATTCCTATTCGTATAGTGTTTAAAACATAATCAAAGCAATTGCAAAGTTTACACGCTATCCTGTTCACTTACAGATTCAGTATTTAAAGTAAATAAATAAAAATAATAACAGTTTTACACTACGTTTTAAGAACGCAAAATCTGAACCATTAGCATAATTTACATCACCGAGACTGACCAAGACTTGCGTAACCGGCGTCCAAAATATTTACTAGGTACCAATACCCATACTATTCTAATTATACGAAAGTGACAAAGCCGGCAAGGCCTAACGTTAGGTCAACGACCGCATTCACGCCTGCCAGTGTCGAACGACGATGTCGCAACGAGAGTTCACAAGGCCGCCGCTGTTTTGGCGTGCTGTTTGTCGCACAAAAATCTATACCACAAGATCGAAATGTTAAAACATTATTTCTAAACTCATAAGCTCGTTTGAATCAAAACATTTTGTATCACAGGAGAAACAGGGCGGTGTCTATAGTTTTTCAGCGTTTTTACTCAAAGATAGTGTCGACAGCAGCGTGGGAATACTAATAATATTAGGTAAGTAGAAGATAACATTGACTACAACAAAAAAATGATAAATGATCGTTCTTATTAGCCATTTTGCTTAATTATCTGTGGAAGTGCTTTGAAAAATAAAAATTATAAATACTATACTTACTCTACGTAGGATATAAAAGAAAAGATAACGATGAATTTGATGAAATCGTACATAGTCAAGTGCATAATTTGTTAAATCCCATCAAAAATATTTTTGTATAGCGCCCAAAATATGGTACAAAAATGTCGGCCGTTCAAAGTATTAAGATTTAAAATTAGACCCGTCCGTCCACTATTTTATTCTGAATAAATTACAAGTCCTAATGAAAAGGATCCAACACACTTGTATTGGATACATAACTAAGCAGCTATATAATTACTACACGTCCTTTACGTGGTAAAAAAATTAAGTGTTTGACTACGTATGTGCATCACTTTTTTAAATAGAATAGATTCATTCTATTTTGTTAAATAGAATAGAACATACTAACACACGAGAAGATAATTAATATATTATTGTGTAAGACCAGTTGACTAAGTGCTTATTGATTGACTTATAATTACATATAGTTATGTTATAAAATAGGTCCATGTGAGTTTTTTTTTTTTTTATCAGATTGAAGTAGTAAATTAGCATGCAGTCCACCTGATGATAAATGGTCACTGCTGTCTAGTGACAGTAAACAACATCATATAGAACAGGGGTTCTTTCTGAAGTCGATCACAGATGCGTTGCTACTCCCTAGAACTAAGATGGTCGCCTCGTATATAAATGAGCCGGCACCCACATCCTTCTACCGAAACACAAAAACTGCTTCACGCTAGAAATGAAAAGAAGAAGAAGGTGTCGTAGTAATACCACCCCGATCGAACTACACTGTTTCTACCACCTGGTAAAAGTATATGTAACTGTTGGTACGGTACTTTCGGTAAGACTAATAATTATCAACTTTATTTGATGGAAATCGAGTACATAATTATTTTTTGCAGTTAGGTTCAAAATTATGTGCAATTCAAAACTAAACTGCTTGTATAGTATTTACTAAATAAACGTTATTTCATTAATTACAATTTAATCAAAATTATTCGTGCTTTGCTACATTACTTGCTTACAAATAAAACTTTAAATTATATAAAGGAACTAAAACCCCAACTCAGCAGTACATACTGTACGTTTAACATTAATTAAAATTATGTATATATGTATATTTAAAGAATAAATATTTATTATTAACGAATTTTAAAACTATTGTATTAATTTATAATTTATCGTACACATTTGCATAAAAAATATCGTAATGCAAATAAATAAATTACACAGTATTTCACAAGGGTAAATATAACTTTGTTTTGAATCGAATATCTTAAATGCTACGTAACACGTTGAGACATTCATTTAATTTCGAGCCAAGCATCATAGCAATTACTGTCGTCATCAGCACAACAACAACAACAATAACATCCTGTCGTTTGGTTCCAGATTCTAAATAGATTACCTATCGAAATAATTATAGAGTACTTTACCAAAATAAAAAATAGTACAAAGTCACGAACTTCTATGCTATGTCGTACAAGAGTCTTTCTTAGAAATACAAATAACTACGACAATTTACGATTATAATTTACGATCATAGGTAGGGATGTATACAATATAGTGATGACAATGTGAAGGATATATAACCTTAAATATAAGACATTTCAAGGAATAGATCTTTTACTTATTAATCTGCTTGTTGCTAACACCCCTAAGCACATCCGTGGAACTCATTTATTATTGACCTAATATATAAGGCCTGTTCTATTTTTTGACAATCCGTGTGGCCGAGCGGTTACCATACCGGTCTGACACGCAATGGGTCCCGGGTTCGATCCCCGGCCAGATAGACATACGAATGATGAATTTAGATTACTGTTCTGGGTCTAGGTGTTTGTGTATTCGGCTTTGTGTATCCACGGCACCCACGACACAGGAGAAAATCCTAGAATGGACTATGAGTGTATTATATAATAAAAAAATATAATAATATTTGAAGCTAGATACAGCTATCTATCGACATACACTACTTAACACCAAATGAATTGCATTCCCATTTACTACTGCTATTGGATAAACAAACAAATACTTAAACGTTTTCAAATACGTGACGTAACCATTTTTATGCAGTATCATTTATGAATTTGACATGATATATATGGAACTAACTGTGCTCCGCGGTTTCACCCGCTATTAACAAAGAAAAAAAACAAAACAAACAACCAAGTATAGTGTTATGTAATATAGCCTTCCTCGATAAATTTACTATTCAACACAAAAGTCAAATTCAAATTCAAATACAAAATTTCAATTTCAAATTTCAAATCGAACCAGTAGTTCCTAAGATTAGCCCGTTCATCCAAACAAACTCTACTGTTTTATAATATTAGTATAGAAATAGAAGTCAAAAATGTATTATACTGAAACTGAGATCGATAGGTATGATTTAATAGGGTCAATAGACGACCAAGCGAGATTTAAAAATTAATAATGAGTATGGTGACGAAACCAACATTTATGGAAGTTTTCATCTCCACCGTGGTGGGTAATGATTTTAATGAACGTTTAATTCTGAACGGATATCCATCAGTAGGATAGAAAATGATATAAGAATTAACCAACAAATTACCGTATTTTATCACATAACTAGACATTCTCTAAAATAAACTAAACAAACTATTATTATCCGTCAACCCATTATTGTCCCACTGCTGGGCACGGGTCTTCTCTCAGATTGAGAGAGTATCAGGCCATAGTCCACC
>DWLI01003110.1:0-12210 GCA_018249915.1 Cecropterus dorantes dorantes
CTACGAGCCGCGCGACGGCCACTGGCGCGCCGGGCCGCCGCTGCCGCACTCGCGCGCGGAGGCGGGCGCGGCGCTGCTCTGACAGTGCGACCGGTTCGCGCTGCGCCTGCGCGCCGCGCTGCGCCGCCTCTACCCGCTGCCGCGCCGCCGCCGCTGACCGCCTCGCTCCCGGCTCGCAGGTCCCTCCGGCTACTGGTTCCAACGCGCCACGGTAAGGGTTGGCACCATTTTTACAGCGATTAAAGTATGGCTATCAATAGTAGAATAAAAAAACGTAGCATCACAATAAAGTATAAATTATTTTTTCCTTGACTTTTCACCTGAGGCAACTTTTAGAGTGAAGCGAAAGGAATTCAAAAAAGAAAGGTCAAATCTACATAATTTTTGACACCTATGTCTGCAATATGACAATTAACCTAAATAAAATACAATACTTTATTATAAAGTACGGGAGGCAACCCTAACTACCGTCAACGACAGCGGTCTAAACGAATATTCGGAGTGGTCCCATGCAACATATAGATACTCGCCTAATTGTTCGTGAGTATACAAATGTTGCATTAAATTATGGCATATGTTATAATTGTAATGAATTCAGTTTCGACGCTTTTGGTTTAATGTACAAATATATACCTAAAAATTGTAAAAATCTGCATTAAATTTAATCAACCGATATGTTTGCTAGTAGATCACTTTATTACCTTTTGCTACTTTATAAACACTCCATTGTAGTGACAAGCGACGAGCTTAATTTAAATGTAAAGTTCTTTAAGAATGTCCCTTAGAAATGCTGATGGTGAAATCATTATACACGATTTCTAATAAAACGATTGTTTAGATTTTATATAATAGAAGATTAGTACAGGATCTACATGTACTGTAGGTGACGTTTACATATATCCGATATGACCATGCATCAAATTTGTTTTACTGTATTGCTATAATAATCTCTGTTATAATAGCATAAATTTTCTACAGCTACTACATATAAAAAACGACATATCAATATCAACTTGTGCGAAGTAATACATTCGGTTCTTATTATCTCTAAGTACACTTACTCGTAAGAACGTAATAGTCATAGTTTATTCTGAAACAGGCAATCTCTTACTGATATCAAAATGTAAAAATCAAAATAAAAGCCGAGACACCACGGTGATTTATTATTTAAATATATTATTTATGAAAATAGAGATTTTTAATAACATAGAACTTCAATTTATAGATATCGGATCATAATAAACATATTATTTATTATCGATTCACTGTATAAATTATAGCATTCTACAATAATAAAATAGCCTATTTTCTAATATTTTAAAACCTAGTTACAAGAAATAGGCTGTGTGAATATGCATGAAAACCCTAGTATTAATTCAATAATTCTAATTTAGGTTACAACACATCCTTAATTCCTATTTATACATATGATAAAAAATATGTATGCGTGTACTTAGGTACGCACGTAAGAAGTTATACTTCCTTGGTATAATTTATAAAATAGTTCTTTTTTGCTATAAATCAAATTTTAACCTTGCAAACGACCAAAAGAAGAAAGTAAATAATACTAAATAATAATAAATGTTGTGCTAAAAGAAGTATAACTTCATATACTATAATATATTTAATGATGTTTACAAATAAGTTGCATTTACCGTGTCTCCTTAGTTAACGACTTTTAAGTTCTTAGATGTTAAGGTAAGTTTTATTACGATATTAAATATTGTAAAAATAGAGGAAAATGTGTCTATACTTATTAGGCGTATGTTATTGTAAAAATATTTAGATTTTATGTCAATGTCCACATAAATTGATAGGACGGTACTTTTAAACGGTATATAATTATATTTAAGCTATAGATGCTTTAGGTGTATATGTAAAACAAGACTTAATAAAAAATACTAAATAAGCTTCATTATATCAAATTAAAATTCCATAGATATTAATGTATAACATTCTGGCAGTGTTCTTTTACTTCTTGTTTGGCCGAATTTGAAGCCTTTTCTTTGTAGAGCGGTTAAAATAATTATACGATCTCTACTCCCAGTTGTTTAAAAAAATAACAATAATAGTCACAAGAAGTGGTTAAACAAGCTTTATGTGTGTTTAAAAATATATTATTATATATATACAAACATTATATTTATATACATGTTCATTGTATTATTTTCACCTAGGCTTATGTAATCCAGGCAGAATATTAATGTTTATAAAGGTTGAAGGCCTTTTGAGTTCTTTGAGACTCGCCAAAATGTTTTAAATTAATTGCATCATGGTACCCGAATATTCTTACATTCTTCGTATTTTATAGTGTAATCAAACCACGTAACCTACAATACTATACATAGCACTCCTATATTCATCGCTAGGCATCTCAAATAATATTGTATATAAAAATACAATTAGAACCAAAATACCGCCAAATGTTACTTACACCTATGTAAAATATTATCTGCTCTGGAGATACTCTTACTGTGTTTTATTTTACAAATTGTATGGTTACTATACCGAGTTATTAAATGGTTTGCAGGTGCATGGTCAATGATAATATTAACCAAACATTTGAAAACCATATAATAATATAAATAATAATATTTATTCATAGCCCCAGCAAAAAAGGTTAAACATTTTTTGCCTAATACCCACAGTGTTAAGTGCTGTTGTTTTTAGGCATGAAGAGTACAGTAGATACATTCTAGGCATTGCAACTTTGTTCCCAGGAGTAGCAATCTATCTATGCAACTTCAGGTAAGACCTTGTTTGTATGTAACCTACATTACAGATGTTAACAAGACCAAGTTGCGGCTAATGAAGCAATCAGTAAAATTACGCATAGTGAAATGCCACCTTATTCATTGTTATTAGATACGATATTTTTATCTCAAATTGAATACTTCATAATCAAATAGTACAACAGAATGCAATCCACCAATCCATTAACTAGATAATGTATAGGAAATAGATCATAAAAGTATCACAAGTTGTTAAATATTAGTTTATCAGTGTTTTATATATTTGTAGTTATCACAGATTAAAATATAATCCCATATTGAATAGAAATGTGGCTTCTATAGCTTTACATATATAAAATACCCTTAGGTGTTTCCTAAATATCGATATAAATCGGAATTTGTTTGTATAGTTATAATATTTGTTATAAATCATTGTCATCGCTTGATAACGCATTAAAAACTATTCTTTCCTTGGTGTTATTTTAACCTCTGACCAATTTTGTAACATTGTCTAAAAAATCATTTCTTTTTTGAAATTATCGTAACTGTCTTTTATCACTTGATATTTTTATACCTTGTTTATATAATTTATGAAATATATAAATTATTAAAAAGTATAATGGCAATTTTTTCATTAATCCACAATCCGGCGATCCAGGTAATAAGAAAAGAGCATTCTACGTCGAAACATTTATTCAAATGACATTCAAAGAATATTTACTTTCAAGAATATATTAATACATAGTAATAAATAAAGATTCTCCATGTTTCAGCAGAAAATTGTTAGCTCTACGAATTCTTACAGCTTAATTTATATACCCGATTTTCTTAAAATCACAGGATTTTACTTTTTTTTGTGAAAATAAATTCAAATTATGCAGAGCACATGAAAATATGAATCTTACATAAATATAGAAGTAAGCTGCAAGGTGAGTTTATTGCAAATTTTAATAATTCTGAATCCTCCATGTCACTACATGTGATAGTGAGCCGGTAACCACACCCTTCCTCCTCACGCAAGAACTGCTTCACATTAGAAATAGGTGCGGCAGTGGTACCACCCCGGTGAAACAACACTGGCTCTACCACCTGGTAGCATACATCATATTCCATTTTTACAAGGTATAGGCTGGGAACTGGGCTTCGAGAGGTCGAATAATCTGTTCAGCTAAATATATTCGACCTAAGGTCCCTTCAAACAGCGACGCGGGGCGATCCGGGCGGTGCAGCTCCGTGCCGGGCCGCTCCAGCGCGCACCACTCCATAAAGCAGTAGGCACGGTATAGGTGCACAGGTTTCTGTGAACACATAATATGTAGCTTTATATTATAGCTGCCATAAATTACTTACAAAAAATACCTAATGTTTTGAACCTCCTCTGCACGACAAGTTTGATAAATCGGTATGTTGTTTCTTGCAAAGGGAGTAAAACGCCAAAATTTTAATCCCATAAAATTTAGCGCGTAAATCACATAAAATTTTGTTGGTTTACAGCTTAGTAGAACAAAATTAAAATCATAGATTTATTGTCATTATACAATGTCAACTTAATCCGACATTTAAATTATATTTTTATTTATGATATACATGTACCTTTGTAGCTTGATACAGTTCCAAAAATGAGTAAGCATTTCCGCTTACACCGTGGCAGATGCTATAGCCTTTGGTGCATATTCCTCTTTGCCATATTACTTCGCCACATGCCAAAGCTATTTTTAAATACTTCTCCTCTTCAAAGATCTAAAACAAAACATTTATATTTCGTTATCATAAAATGGGTGTTCTTAAATTATAAATTGCTTTCATAGTAGTTTTCGTATCTGCACCTGGAAGAATCTGCAAAGTCATCGGAAGTCTCGTGCGATTCCGTCGTTCTGGCGGATCTCGCAGGCACTCGCGCAAATCGCCATGAATGTAACAACTATATCTCACCTACATTTTCATAATATACAATACACTAGATACATATACAATTATACCAGATTCAATGATACATTAGATGTAATTTATAAGTGTTTTGGTAATTTTAAGCTTACGTTAATTGTATAGATGAAATATTAGCATGCAAACAAATTAATATACGGTTATGCGATAAAGCTTTACCAACAGTTTATAGGACATTGAGAATCTATAGCGAAAACGTGAATGGTAAACAAGCTAAGTCTTAATAAATAGACTCGTCTAACGCCTCTCTGTAAAATCAACACCAGCTGTGACTGAAACAGCCAGATAGGTGTGATGACTATTAGAAAAAAAACACCACTGGAGCGACCCATGTCAACCCAACAGTGGTCCTCAAAGTGGTGGATGAAAAAAGGAATAAAAGTGTATTTATTAATTAACAAAATAATAAGTCAAAATTAACCATTACATACCTGATAAGCCAAAGTACACAGAGAAACAAAGCCAGGTGCTCCATGGCACCACTGCACTAGCCTGTCACCAGAGCTGCTGTTCAGGGAGGATGGGAAATTACCGCTTGGAAATCGTTGGTTCAGTAGCCAGTCTAAAGTGGGCTTAATAAAACTTCGTATTTCATTGGCATTGATATAAACACGAGCCTGTGAATTGATTAATAAATTAGTTATCTTTTTAAATTGCTTTATATATATTAATAAAAATAACATTATGGGATTTGAAGTACAAATTCCCAAGTTTAGGACGATGGTTCATGATCGCATCCGGCTCGAAGGACCATCAGACAAAAAAAATTGAAATGTAGGTAATTTTACGATATACCTGAAATAAGGCTATATAGCCTACTAATGATATGTAAACTTTATAATCGATTTTTTTAACAAAGCTTCCTATTTTCTTGATACCAAAAGACAACAGTCACACAAAAGATGTGTTATATTTTTAAAATATTTATGTAGTATTATATGTATGTGCTGATATAGAATTTGTATACCTGTAACAGTATATAAAGGATCCCTGCCACTCCATGAGCTGCGCCTAGGTATATTTTTCCATGCCATTGCCATAAAAGTGGACACTCGGCCTTCATTTCCCTAGAGAATTGTTTCCCAGATCTTAATATAGATGAAATCACCTAGAAAAATAATGAATGCGTTGAATATTATCTTAATTTGGTAAAGACACTATCACCTATATATGCACACTATCAGGCATAATGGAATCAGACTAAGCTTATTTAGTTTACAGCAAGATAGAAGATCGTACATAAATATGAGCTATTGTATAGTTTTAAGTGATTGTATTAGTATGAACATCATCATTCAGAGAGCTTAGAGTTTGGTCTATTGTTAATGAGAATAATTTAAACATGAAACATTGTACCTTCTCAATATGCCTTGCTGGAATGATGTCCTTACCACTGACATGTTTGTTAACAAACAGTAATGCATAGAGGTATCCAGCCTTTCCATATAACAATTCATCCGGTGAATCTTCTAACTTTGAGATGAGCTCAATTAACCTATCAAAAATACAAAAGGTTAACAATAAAAATCTCTGAAAACTACTTCAGATTTTTATAAACATCGTAGTCTTTGTTGTGTCTTGTATGTTTTCATTAAATGCAGTCCATGTTCTGATATTACTGCCACTAATGTAATCAATTAAAATTTTTTTTATATTTAATATTGAAGTAACAAACGAGCATGCAGTCCACCTGATGGTAAGTAGTCACTGCCGCCCATGGACATCTGTAAGTAACTTCATATAGAACATAAGTTCTATCTGAAGTCAAACACAGATGCGTTGCTACTCCCGAGGACTGAGATGGTCGCCTCATGTAAAAGTATGCCGGCAACCACACCCTTCCAACGAAACGCAAGAAATGCTTCACGCTAGAAATAGGTATGGTGGTGGTACTTACCCGGACGAACTACACTGGTTCTACCACCTGGTGAAGTAAATAAGAATAGAATCCCTCCGAGGTCATACTATTGATGCATTAATAATCATAGTAATTAATAGCACAGCTGTGCTTAACTCCATTGCTTAAGACAGAAATAGAAATGGTGGTGGAACCTCCAGAAATGAGCCATGAATTGTTCTACAAACTTGAGATCTTCATGCACACATGTACCACAGCCCTAGTTTGGGGATAAAACAAGATGCAATTATGATGCCCTCTTCCTTGTCCCTCTAGTCCCAGTTTTGCTTATATAAGTCGACCAAGCTAACTAGACGAATGTCAAAGCAAGCTCGCAAGCACTCGCAAGCTCGCGAGTACTGATGTCAAAAAAATAGCAATAATGATTTTTTGTGAAATGTTGAATACAATGAAATGTGAATTTTAATAAATTTGTGCCTTAATAATGTACATAAACATTTTTTTAATTATTTTGGTAAAAATTGTAACAACATCTAATGAGTACAACAAATTCATATTTGCTCGTTTATTTTATTATGTAAAACCAAAACAGATTAGAGTTTTGGTGCAAACAGTACTAGGACTAGTGTGGGGTGTGTGGCGGGACCGGGGAGGAAAACTGCATTCCTTCCGTTCGTCTACTTAGCTTGGTCGAGTAGTACATATCAGCATACAACTGGAAAGATTTCAACAACCACAATAAAAAGCAAGGAAATTTTATTAGCCACTCAGGCACCCTCTAGGATTTAAGATAGGCTCCTAGGGCAGCCAGTTCATTTTCCCTATGGTAGAACCATCCCTGATATACCGGTTATGATAAAAATGCCTGTTACCTGTTTCCCAAAGTCTTGTAATCTGGTAAGGTATTCGCATCACAAGTGCCAAATTTGTACGATATAACTGTTGCTATTGCAAGTTGGCCAGCATCTCCACATAAAAAACTTATTCTTCGTCCTTTTAGATCATGTAAATTTAAATATTGCAGTGCATTCTTAAACAATTGCCATAGTTTTAACAGAATGAATACATATAGGGTTGTTATTATAATTCATTCCTAAAATATATACAGCACCATATGTTTGTTGAATTTAGAACAAAAAGATTATTTTTTAATTGGGAATTCGAATATCATCATATCATTCGCAGCCTAGTCTGGCAGGAGATAATAGAATTTATCTTACAAAAGTCGTCTATGAAAGTGATTGTATTTCTGATTTTTTCAACTACATATATATTTACGTTCTTTGAGCAAGAAATGTTTCAATCAGCTAATAATATTATTAACATTACAAACAAGCATTATGTGTATACATACTTGGAACATTTCCTGACGTTTGTCCCTTTTATACAAGGCACTCATTAAATAAAATAAGGCCCAGCCTGCTGACCCTGTATAGACAGTTCCATCATGAAAAATATCCTCTACCTGCTTCGTGGTTAAATGCTTCAATTTATTCTCTTTGAAACTTTCCAGTTTTTTTTGGAATATTTCTGAAACCTGAAGAGAAGAGAAGATATTATTTGAACTTATTAAATGAATGAAAGTCTAATTGAGTTCACGATTTTATTAAGACTTTAACAATAGATATGGCTTTATTTATTTCGGTTCAATGATTACCCCATCTTTAGATTCATTCAAAATATTACATGCAACATCTGCATTATAATCACTAAATTGATTTTGAAATGAGCTTTTTGAAGCCATATTGTGTGGACTAATATATTTAGCAGTTTAATGATTAATAAGGATTTTGACTGTTATTATTTATCTTTTATAAATAGGTATGCATAATGACATGGAGTAAAATGAAAACATTAAAAAAATTCAAATTTCCACGAAAAATAAAATGTCAGTTGTCATATTTTTTATATTATTTTATCTTTAACTTCTTGCTTTTTAGCACAATTTACTATCAAAACTGTCAAAATATCACAGATTGCTTAGAGAGGTCTAAGAGCACAGAATATTCATGAAATCGTACATAACAGTTTTTAATTATTAGCTTTCACCAAATTACTATTGAAATTTGACGACCTGCGGGGCTGAGTCATAGTGTAGAGGTATAAGTGTAGAAAGCGAAAGCATTATTCCACCAAACTTTAAGTTAAAATTATTAAAGTGAGTATTTTAAGTGCTTATATAACTATACAAAATTACTATTTGTGATATATATGTCTAGCCTATTTCTAATTTGATCAGTTTTAGCTATTCGATAAATTATCTATGGGTAGAAAATTCTTGACATTTCTACTTCCTATTGTCAAATGAGGGATTTAGAGAAGAGACGAGAGCGCATGCGTCTGACAATTTTCGGCCATATTGTTATGACGCATACAAGATCATAGGTCTCCGCCAGTGACGACTCTTCACGCAGTTGACGTGGCTACTACGTACCGTCCCGTTCGCCCACTCCGGACGCAGCATATACGGTGACGAGGAATACGTAACTGGTGAGTGCTCGAACTGAAGACATCTTGCGGTCTGTCACGGTCGCTTAAATTTGAGTTCATAATTATGAGAATTCCTAGCGATAAGCCTTAACAATTCTGTCTTGCAATCTTTCGAGCTTCTTAAGTATGTTGCGTATGAGCTAATAGACGCAATAGGAAAATTTCCTAAGTATGACGCGATGATTCAGTTTTAGATATTCTCTATCAACAATGGGGTCGTAGGAAAACAGATGATCATCGAGGAATTATTTTACAAGTTTGATGTGTGTGAAGTTCAAGGATTACACAGAATGGTGACCTTGAATATTTTAGGTGACCTTAGTGGGCATGGACGGAATAGTGGAGGAGAATGGCACCTCTGGCGGAGCAGGCGTTCCGGATCAACTGACGAGTGCGGGATCGTCCACCACCGCGGCGGCACATGTGGTGGCCACCAGCATCGTGCAGCTCACGCTCCCCGCGCAAGCCCCGTCCGCACAGGTGTTTGTTTTGATATTATTGTTACACCGATACGTGACTTAATAGTGGACGTCAAGTGTGTGTGCAACTGTCAAAATAAAGTTTATCATCGGCAGTATCAGTCTGTGCAGTGACGAGTTTTGTTATTTTACGTAAAATTTCACAACAATTACTTTTCAGGTCCAATCAGTGATACAACCAAACCAACAATCTGTTATTCAGACGGCATCAAATATACAACCTGTACAGTTACCAAAAGGAAATGTTATACTTGTAAGCAAACCGAATTCAGTGATACACACTACTCAGGCCACTCTACAGACATTGCAGGTATGCTATTAGAATTTTGAGTATTTGTGAGAGATATGTTACAGTGTATTGATATGTTACAGTATGTTGAGAATTAACTGTTATTCATTGTAGATAAAGCCTGAACCTAACTCAGTGGTGAATGCACAGGGTCAATCTTGTAGTGATGACAGTGGTAGTGACGATGAAAGCCCAAAGAGGAAATATAGAGAAATGTTGACAAGACGGCCATCTTATCGCAAAATTCTAAATGACCTTGGAGGAGGAGAGATAGCTGGTGAGTTGTTTATTATCATATATAAAATTGGTTTAGTGGAAGAATATTTTTAGGTCAACTTGTAAGGATAATATTAACACATATACGACAAACCCCAGGCAATAGATTTATTTAAAAATGAATATAAATAGCTTTACATGTTTTATGATGTATTATGTATACGCATAGTTGTATGTGTAATATAAAGATTGTGCTAGTTTTAAGTGAAACAGAAGGTATTGAATAACAAAGTGCTATTGTACTTTGTAATCTGCATATTGTTCAAAATTATATACTTACTTACTGTCAATTACCAGTAATTGGTAGCTAACTCCATTCTAAACTGGATAGACATATAAATTGGAAGAGCACAAGATGGCAAATAGACAGCGGAAAATGATAGAAGCTTGTTAATATGCCCATGAGTTCAAAAACATGATCATAATTACAGAAAATCGTATGGGATGTAAACCGGGATGCGAGAATGAAGTGCCGCTGTCATCTCCTTTATCATTTGCACCAGGTCAGTTAAATGTACTGCCACTGACACCTATTTGTTTCTGTGTGCAATATGTGTCACTAACCTGTTACAATCCATCGTAACTACCATGACGCCATACGGGTCGTAACCATCAGCTTCTGGAGTATACCATCATTTTTGTTTTCACATCACATCTTGGCTCTGTCTCGTTTTATATGCAAAAAGTTATCTTTACTATTCACCAACGTTTTCCTTTCCGATTAAATATCATTTTGAGTTGTTCACTTAGAATTTAGATGAATTATGCCATAACCTGCTATCATAGCACTTAATAAACGCTATTAAGTGATCTGTTCTTCCTGCATTATGTATGAGCTAAAATAAAATTTTTTTTGCTTTATCCTCATAAGGTGTTTATTATTAAATACTACTGAAAAAATAAATTATATCTACATATTTCTGAACTTATTATTACAGTATAAATATTGGTAACGTTCCAGTATGTAATTGACAGATTATTTCTTTAATATCTATAATATGTCCTGTTGTTCAACATTTTTTTTTGATAGACCGCAGCGAGTTCATTATAGTATGTTAATGTGTGCTCATGTATTAAAATAGATTATACCATTTAATTAGTTCTTATGTATTTACTGCTTAGTCATTACAACAAGTGTTTTATTAATGATACTTGAATTTACAAATTATATTTTCCTTTAAATAACCTAAATATAGTCTTGAGGATAAATTACAAGACTATACTATGTTAATGATTTTCCAAAAGGTTTACAATGATTAATCGGTTACATTTAGAGATGACACATTTTGAATCAAATTTGATCTGTCATAAATAAAAATGTGACGAATTCAATTACATAAATGTAGGAAAAGCAGAAATTAATTTATCTGTCAATATTTAAATATCTATATCTGTGTTTGAAATGAAATAGTCGTTTTTTTTTTAATATATGAATGTGAAAATATGAAAATATATATGAACTCTTTGTAAGTCTGTTATTCTCACTTGTATGACAACAGTGTGTAGTACAAGCATCTTAGATTGAAGGTATACATAAATACTTGTGACAGTTAAATTTATTTGGATATTGTATTGTTTACACAATTTAAATGCATCCTTAATAAATATAAAGTAAAAGATATCTTAAGTAATAGTAACTTAGCAGTAGAGTTTTTTTGGTTGAACAGTCAATCACAGGAACTACTGGTTCGAATTAGAAAATTCTTTATGTATTGAATAGTCAATTTATTGAGGAAGGCTAAAGGCAATATAACATCACACTATGTTTGTTTTTTTTTCTTATTTAATAGCGGGTGAAACTGCATAGCACAGCTAATTAATAATAAAAAGAGATAGCATTGTGGTAATTCAATCCAACATTAGATATAAACAATTGTTAAAATATTATATTATTCTTATTGGTGCCTCTTAAAAAAACTTAGTCATTCATGGCAGTGAATTGTCTATAAATGTATAATGGGGGTAACACCGGGCTAGATAGGAGCTCGTATAAGGAGATCTATTAATGATGTAATCTATAGAATTGTTTATGATATTCAAACTATCAAGGTCTCATTGGATTTTATGGCTTGATCACAATATCAGGTAATCTTAATATATATAAATTACGTGTCACATTGTTTGTCCGCGTTAAACTCCTAA
>DWLI01003111.1:0-12210 GCA_018249915.1 Cecropterus dorantes dorantes
TGGCAAAAGGTTATCGAACAAAATGGTACATACATACTTTAGTTAAATGTAAATAAACTATATTAAAAAATATTTTGTTTTTTCTTAAAAAATGCGAAGGAACGTTTTTCCCCAACCTAATATTATAAATATATGTATAACTGACAATTCGCAAGTGCCGTCGTTGGAATACAAATTAAAAACATTTCATGTTATTACATAACTTGAAATTTAATTAATAGAACTTCCATAGAATTTAAAGAACTAGTATTTAGCGAAGGAAAATTCTCGAGAACTACATAAATTAAAAGGGAACATAAATAGCCCACCATTCAAGTAAATCGAAGTCGAAGAAGGCAACTGAAAACCGCTACATTCAGCAGACATATTATTAAATAAATCGAGATCTATCGAATTTCTATTTACTTTACTGCCGGATCAATCTCAATACAATATAAAATTATTGAATTAGAATACTGATAACGTTACTATCTTCCCCATCATCCTTAGCGAGAATCTCAAAAGTTTCATAGATTGTCACTAGAAATCCATATTAAGAGAAAATCTATTTTAATATTATAAAGCAGTAGAGTTTGTTTGATTGAACCTGCTAATCTTACGAACTACTGGTAGGAATTTAAAAAATATTTATAGAATAGTCCAATTATTGAGGAAGGCTATAGGCTATATAACATCACGCTATGGTTGTTTTTTTTATCTTATTTAGTAGCGCGTTAAACCGCGTAGCACACCTAGTATAAAAAAAATACTAAATTAAGTGAACTTAACCTAAAATGGAATAGTAAAATATTATAATTTTCAACACTTAGTTTGTTCATAAATGTAAAAATCTTTATGAGCAACTTTTTAAGTACTTAGTAAAGCTTCTTTACCACTACTTCGAAACTTCACGATTCTTAATGTAATTGTTATTTGTTTGGAAATAAGAAACGTTTTTATTGTAAAAGTAATTAAATTCTAGTGCTCTTAGGAGATTAGCAACGAGCCAATCTTAAAGAGCAATCCATACACTGAAGTATTGAACTACGTGAGTAACAATGGAATGGCCGTCTTATGTGACAACTGCAATACAATCACCTTGCGCAATACTACGTGTCATTTACCACAGGACTCTCTATGTTTCCAGTTCACCCTGCACTCTCCCACGTATGCTCTTTTATCATATGGACGTAATAAGTATCTTGATGTATGAATCAGTTAATATTGTGCAGATTCTCAAAAATATAAATATTAATTAAAGTGACGGTGAAATAAATATTTGCAGTTTTTGTTTCGCAATTCCGCCGTCGACATTCTCTACATTATGACGTAATAATGTTCTACATAACGAACAGATTACGAGATGCTATTAACCGACCAGTTAATATTATGGACATATAATTATCAACCTTATATGACAAATATATTTATAACAATCCTTAAAGATGTTACGGCACGAGATATATGTATGAAGCGCAGCAAGCGGGACTTTGCGAGCAGCGACATCTCATATAGTTCGTGTCAAGTAAATATTATATATTACATGCGACTTTCATTTGTATATCTTATAAATGATGTACTTATATTTCATTTACGCATATATTTTATTATCATCGATGAAAATTCGTTGATGCAACTACAAACATTATAAGAATAAATAATTATAAAGCGAGATTGCGTTTCACTTTACGTTTAGTGGCTACTGTTGCCCATTGACAATGATATCTATCACAAAAAAACAAAGACAAATGCCCTACTTACATCAGAATTCAGAATGAAAAAGTGAAATGGCCTATAAATTAAAAGCGCTTGATATAAGCGACGCAACCGCGGGGAAACACAATGGTGGTCGGCGCCGACATCCGCTAACTTTTGATTACACCCGCTCGTACCCGTCCGCGCCCCACACACCTACACATGGATTTTGGTATTACGCCAATCTAAATATAAGTTATGGTTGCAGACATACTAAGTCTCGGTAACTAAAACTTTTATATTGGTAACTAAATTCCATTTTTATTGTGACACTTAACCATAAAAGTCCACCTTCAGGTGTAATAA
Organism: Cecropterus dorantes dorantes; assembly: GCA_018249915.1. Classification (NCBI taxonomy): domain Eukaryota; kingdom Metazoa; phylum Arthropoda; class Insecta; order Lepidoptera; family Hesperiidae; genus Cecropterus; species Cecropterus dorantes. Next base: position 2,041 of record DWLI01003111.1, read on the forward strand.
CCAATATAATACACGAAGAATAATCTTAACTTTCTTCTACTATCCGCTTTTATGAATGTAATAATACAAACTTTCAATGTAATTGCAATGGTAGTTTAAATGTGTATCTGTGTTGTTACAAAAAATGCATCTCTTGAATCAATATTCATTATTGATACGTGATCACAAACATTCGAACATGCATACCACCAGGGCTAAAAGCATATGTACGTTGCCTTACTACACAGATTCAGGTAGTACATGAAACATACGTATATGTTCTAAGTACGTTTCTTCTTAGAGATGCATGTCTCGCTAATGCAGTCCGCCGCATTAAGCATCGAGCGAGAGGTGGCGGCGCGCTCTCCGGCGGCCTCCCCGGATTACCATAGTGCATATTCATGTTCGTCGATAAACGCAGTAACAACCTGCTTACTTACGTAGATAATGCATGTGCTTATATGCACATTCATTATACTGAGAGATGTTCATAATTGAGTTTTTATTCAGCGCTTGTGCCACTCGTTCAAGTACTGACACTTCCGTCCCGTACTCGGTTATGAATAAAGATGATGCCAGGTAATTCTGTTTACATGTAGTCGGTATTTCATCCTTATATTTTTTATCATCTTTTCTATAATTTAAGTACAGTTCATCCCTATAATTTTTCATATAAATTTCATATTCATTCATTTCAATTTCATAAAAAGTATCAATTTTATGAATATAACAATAACAACGACAAGTAATTAATAAAAAAAATATTTTTATTATATACTAAACCGCGGCGCTGATGAGCGTCATGTCTACAGCCGATGTCGCCCGGAGCAGGGGCGGTAATCGACGGAGCGAACTTAATTATCCAATTTGGGTATTAATTAACAGATAATTTATTTGTTCAAGTTTGAATTAAGATTTGTGAAAAAAATATTTGCTAGCACACTCTACTGCATGCAATCATTAATTATCAACAGTATTAATTAACGTTATGTTAATAACAGGTTTAATGAACAAGTTCAATTAGTATATTAACAATAATTTATTCGAATTGTGTGGATGATATAACGAGCGGTAAAATCTTGTTATCTTTACATTATGCAATAAATTGTTTGTAGAACTCAATATCACTCAACTGTATTATCTGTAAATTCATTCTCAGCATCAACAGATCGATTTCCCTATAATTTATAGCTAACTTATATTTGTCCGTTTTAAATGCAAATGTATCGTTGCACGTTGCGTAAGGGGTCTGTTTCTTTAAGGATACTTGAAACTATTTTTGTGGGTATCTTACAGCTCTATGTCAAACTTCATGTACTGATAAGATTATGATGGGATCATTTAACCCGACATTCAGCATGACGACCTCATTGAATTATAAGCTTTCGCAAAAAATATTTTGAACTTCAGTCGAAAAGTCAGACGAAAGGAATAATAATAGAATGTAAACGTCTTTACGCGAAATCCCCAGTTAATACTGACTGAAAAGCCGCTTTAGAAGTACTTTGCATTGCTAATTCATAGCTGTTTAGTGGCTAATTTCCATTATTACTACACATATGAAGCTACATTATATGTTAACCTTAGGTTATTAAAGAAAATATTTATTATTCCAATGAAAGAGTAGATTAACGAAATTCATCACTGTCACAGAAGTGGAAGATGCAATGGTTGATATGTTCTCGTTATTAATCAAACTAAGTAACATAATTAAGTCCGTGGACTCGTACAGTGAAGGAAGATTTAATTAATGATTCTTTCATCTCTCCCCTCTTGAGCTCTTCCGTCTGTTCACATTTTCTTGAGACGTAATCAGTACGAGCTTCTTGTGTCATTTAAGTAAAAAGTTAAGTGAATACTTTCTGAATACTTAAAAAAGATTATTTTTTAACTCGATTTATAAATTTCTCGGCCGTTTGATGTCAACTCTGTTCATGTATCAGATCATCGCTGTGCTAATTTTGACCCATAGTAGCACTGGGACCTACCAAACTTTGGAGGAGATTTAACGAAGTACGGTTAAATGACGAGATGTGTTAATTCATGATCCCGCAATGCAGTAGGTGCAGGCGACGTGATCCTAATCAGCTCACGTGCGACACCGATACGCGGAACCCGCCGCCGGCGACACTTCATCCTGTAACACCGCAGTTGCAGATTCTGTTACCTGTATTACCGCCAGTCGATACAATACTTTGATATCTTACTCTATCATAAACTTCATGAAATCGTATTTGTATTATATTAAGTTATGAAAAATAAGGGGTAAAACAGTATCAGTAAAACAGATATTAATTTACATTTTATATTATAAAATCTAAATTCTGTATTTCTGTTCTAGATCCGGGTGTTGTGTGCGTTTTTATATTATCCACGACACAGAAAATATCCTAGTGTAGAAAAAATATTGATTTTATGCAATCAATAATAATACAATGTTAGATAAAATTAAACAGTGTTTTTAATGATGAATTGTTTTATATATTTATTTTAATTTATTTTTTTTATGATGTTTTGTTTTTATATGTTTTTGTATATTTAGAGTATTTTCAAAAAATGTCCATATCGTAGGATTTCCAGTGTTCGGTGAGTCTGTGCAGGGACCACAAGCTAAGCGGTGGTCAGCTGCTTGTTCACATCGCTTTGTTCACATGTAACTACAATTTGCGTCAGTTTAGTGTCTACTTACGAGCGGTGAGCCTTTAGTGGTTAGCGCGGAACTAGTTATGAGTGAAAGCGCTCATATGAACAACTTCTTTATGTATTCTTGATTTTATACTGTTAATCTTTTGTATTCGTTCGAATTAAGATTTAGATTATAATATAGTATTTATTTGTTTATTTTTCATAAATATTAAACTGTTAATTACATACATGTTACATGTAAAGATGGTATGAAAATTTTAAATAAAAATCGGAATCGAAATCAGAATTGTTTTATCTATCTTATAATATTAACAAAGAAACGAACAAGTTAGGATGTACACTTTGTAAAAATGGCCCTTAGTATAAGTCTACGTTAAAGTATATGTTATACGTATAAGTATATACCGTTGATCATCATTGCATATCATCATTAATGTACTTTATTGCAATGTATGGGCGGAAACGTAAACTTAAGTATCGTATTCACGGAATTGTGCCCTGACAACGGGATCACCTAAACATTATACATTGTACCATTACGTTTTTAATTTCGGCCATACCTTGCAATGTATGGGTAAAAACGCATACAATGATAATTCTGAAAAAATGTAATAAAAGCGATAACCTGCTACGCGCGTAGCGTGGCCGCTACGAAGACCTACAAAGAGGGGCCGATGGGCTACGAGGCCGGTAATTTGTCGATTTTCCCACTTTATTAACTCTACTGAGTACGTACTGAGTACAAGTCTCCTCTCAAAATATTTATTTAGAATTTTGATGGTAATTTGCCGCACTAGCGATATGTAGATTGATAAACTTCACTAAATCATTAAATAGTTTATGAGTACAACTTTATAATTGGAAACTTGGAGTATTATTGTAAGAAATAAATATTAATACCAATGGATCGTTACAATATTAGATCATTTATATTTTTTTATTTTTAATACATGTTTAAATTAAAAAACAATAACAATCATACTATACTATAGTGTACAACTTATTTTAAATATAGTCAGATATTATAAAGCTATTATAATACGAGTATCTCAGTTTATTGCATATAATCTCTTTATATATACGTCAACAACGTTACAATTTCAAATAGCCTCTAAATAAATATAAAAAGTTCCTATGTGGATCATGTACGTCGTTAAAGTCTCCATACGGTAAAACTTGTTGGCAGAAAGCTGTGTCAAGAATCAAGTGTTCATTTATTAGAGATAATTGCGGTGTACGGACTGAAACGATGGATGGTGCGGGCGAGCGTACTTGTAATTAATGATTGTAACAAAGATACATGTGAACCTAAGTGTTTGTTCAAGCTACCGGATACCCTAAAAAATTAAAAGTATCAAGTTTACTCTGCGTTACTGTGTGCTAATGTCGCCATCAACATACAATTCACACCAGTGGGTGTACGGGACATGCATAGTACTCATACATTTGGGGATTATATAGGAATTAATTGATGGAAGGAGATATTTAATTGTAACTTTTAAATACCCGCTTTTGTGGATAATGTAATGTCTACGTAAAAACTACATTAAAATATTGAAGACTGTTAGAAAATTTGCTATTTATTTAAAAAAAAACTACTTTTATAAAATAACAAGGAAAATAGTGAACATAGCAAAACTGTTTATTTACATCGGTGTTCGCTCGGACAACGTCAGTTTAGATACACTCGTTTAATTAACGTAACGTGACGTGACGTGATGTGACATGGCGGGCGGTGAGCCGCTGCCCCGGGCACTGTTACTACATCCAGTCTCACTGCGTAGCGCAGTGAGACTGGATGATTGTCAAATTATATAAATATAAGTCTGAAACTTAAAGTGGTAAAATCTGTTTATATATTTTGCATACAGTATAAATTTAGTACATAAACAGACATATTTTATTATTATTCACGCATGGACATTTCATAAAAAAAATTAACGATATTTTTTTCACAAACTTCGCTTTTAACATTTTAAAAATATATACAATAAAACAAAGACCCGCCTCTTTTTTTGAAGTCGATGAAAAGGAGGACACAAAAGTCATTTCTTAATAATTTACAGCAATCCAGTATGGTGACTGCAATTGTCACCGCAGTGCGCAGCCGCATGCCGACTCTGGTGCGCATTTTTTCCACTTTTTTACAATATCCCCATAATCTTTTCACACCGCCAAATGCCGGCAGTCGCTAGTGGAATTATTTGAATTTAATTTAGCCGCCGCTCGCAATCAAACGGAGTTCCGCTGAAACTTTTTTGTAATAAAACGAATGTGACGCCGCCGTCACTTATATTAAGAAAAAAAATATTTGTCATTACTGTTAAACATATTATTAATCTCCCATCAATGCTGGCATTAACCGAAAGTTGAATAAAATTACTCATTAAAAATTAAATCCATTGTTAAATTCGTTTGAAAAATAAACTTATTATTATTTTCATTATTAATTTGAACTTACATTGACAACTCGCGTGATTTTTTCTTAAAATCTTCATGGATCTACAGAATTATACATATGTATTTTATATGGTAAAGAAGTAAAAACAAAATCAAGTAACTGAGTTTTATCATAGCATTCTTATATTAAATTATGTTTACCTATCTGTGTACTCGGCGAGGTACGCACTGGATAGGAGATCCAGTGTGTTCCAGCTGCCGGTACATCCCGGTGCTCGTGATGCCATTTCACGAGCGATTTGTTTCGGAGGATGACAATTCCTTGCCGTTTGCCATTGTGCGCGTCCGCTGGCTGCCTCTAGCAAACACTACGGCGTACCTCACTAAAGTAACATACATAGTTTTAAAGTAGAAGCATTAAATTTAATACCTGTAGGTATAGTGTAATATATAGATTTTCCTTTCTATGTTCATCACAGAGTGAGCTGTAGTTATTTTACCAGTTGTTTGATCTTTAGTCTCAATTACACACAACATGATTTCGCATGATTTCTCAAAAATAAAACGAAGTACACAGTCATGGTTTAATATATTATATTTTTATGATAACTATTGAAAACCTCGATTTCCTATACAAGACGCTAATATGTATCGTAAAGATATATTATGACGGCTGCACATCTGTATTCGTGAGACGCGGTAGCCGCAAGTTTATTCAAAACTTTGTGAAGTGTGGACCGCAGCGCGTCGTCATCAGTGTTGTTAGAAGTAACGTTTTGTATGTTATTAGGTTTTGGACGGCGTATCAGATTCCTGGCGAAGTATTCATTTATTACGCACGACAAATATATTATCCTCTATCGAATTATGTCATAAATAAAAACTTTGCAAATCTTGTCAATCTATCTATTACTAAACAACACATCACATTGTTCACATGAAAGGAGAATATTTCACCAACCAGAGACTGAAACTACAATAACAACCTACCTTAGTTATTGTAGTGTCAGCCTTGAATATAGCCTTCCTCATCACGTGAATGTCCTAAGTGGTGACTAAGGGACAAAATCCTGGGGGATTGCCAAGCGCGGTGACTATGGACAAAAGCTCTCATACGGGAGGATTATCACGAGCAAACGAGTGGGCTTCAATTGGCTGATGGATACAATTGACAAAGCAACTTGGAACCAAATGTATACCGCATACAACTCTTAGACATTAGGGGTGAAAATAACGTTGTTATTTGTAAGGTGGTGGCGCTCGCACGTGTGCCCGCCGTCCACTCCGCGCATCCGCTAGCGCACGTACTTTAATACCATATAGTACTATGTTTTACTTAGCCTCACCACTTGTCCTGATGTTGTTAGAGAGTTGAACTCTTGCCAACTGTGCCGGCGTTATAATACTGTTTCTACGCGAATCTAATGTAGATGTGATTACTTACTGCTGTCGACAAGGTAAGGTACATATAACGACGTACTTCATGACAATACTTAAATGGATGAGATCATATGGGATTAAACAGAAGTAATTACGAAATTACAATGGGACACAATTTAATGTTTCCATTAATAATTATTTAGACCTGAAAATATACTTACTACATTTCTTATGGGTTCTCGTTACGACAATCGTTTTCACTGTCGACTTAAGTATAATATGATGACATTATTCGATAAACGTTGTGTCTAAGGAGTATGTAAATGCTATGTGTTTATATTTTATGTAAGATAATGTAGAATCGCTTCCAGCGATACTATTTCGAGTATCAAGATGTAGCGGTATTGAAATACAGAGGTAAATATAAATATATTGACGTATAGATAGATTCTACTGATAGATCATTCTAAGTAAGTACTCGACAAAAGTACAGTCTTACCTTAAACTGTAGCTACCTCGTTGCAGTGTCTAAATGATATCATATCATCGAAACTGTTCGCCACTCTAAAAGGTAGAGATAAAAAGACTGAGCTACCAACGCCTTATGGAGACACTTAAATGAGATTCGACTATAGGTATACTATAGAAGTATAGGTTAGAGCATGCAGTATTAAAGCAATTTAAAGCAGAGCTTAAAAGCAATCCGTAGTTCTATCGCCACTCGCCGGCGACGCGGGCGCGCGTGCGCCTCCTCTCTGCTCGATTAGTATGTATTCATTCGCGCTGCATAATTATTTACGGTTGCAGCGGCCGCTACATTAGAGCGTTGTCGAGGGAAATTAATCGCTTTTGCACCGCGCCATAAATTACGCAACTACCATAAATTTCGGAACTATTACCGCTTGCCCAAACATTTTCGTGTTTAATTTTTATACGGCCAACGCAGCGGTGCGAATGAAACTGTTGACACTGTTTTATTTTAGCAAGGTATGGTATTACTGCACCGCATTAAGCATTTGAGGTCAACTGTAAAAAATAAACATACTATATTTGTGTAGGTACACAAGATGTGATTTCTGGAAAGTTAAAATAACATACTTAGTAATTTAAGCATATAAATATGCAATCTCTAAGCATTTATCTTGTCTGTCATTTTATAATATATAAAATTACTTAATGACTAATTGAATACTTTAATATCTATTATAGTAAAGTAGTAAATATATGTATATGTAAAGAAAATCGCAAATTAAAATTTTATCAAAATATCCGTTACATTCGAATCTACTTACATGTACGAATAGACTACTTTAGTCTTGGTCACAATAAGTTACTGGAGCAAATCAAGTGATGAGAATGATGCGACACAAGGTACTAAGTTCACATTGAATTCATTTTTCTGGCAAAATACTTATATAAATGGATCCTTGATTGTACTGTGTGATGGATAGTATATAGAAATACGTAGCATGATGAGAGCTCTCGGCATTGATTGCTCAATCAAATGTGAACTACGCCTGGCCAGCGAGTATTAATAATAATTTCATGGATCACCTCGACTCTAACTATGGTATGTATGTATGTTAGTATTGTTGTCAACGTATCATTATAAGGTGCCTTTGTATTGCAAATTTTATACACTTTGTGATATAAATACATTATTTATGGCTTTTATTTATTGACGGACCTCTCATATTGGAATATAAAAAAAATATTATGTAATTCTTGTTGCCAATAGTATAGAATAGAACTGGGTCAAACAAATTTGGAAGTTTTGTTGTAATTATAAATCTCATGTTTACATACAAACCCGTAAAATGTTGCATCTATCATAGTAATTTATATAAATACTCGTTCCATTGTGACTTCATCGCTATACATCACACACGTCTCCTCGAGACGTAAAGACTACGCAAGATGACACATTCCACATGTTCCCACGCACCGTTACTTCGCTCGCTGTTTTAAAATATTGTAATGTGTATATTTTTTAATAATTGTATAACACTATTCAGACTTTTCAGAATATGAAAAGTCTGAACGATTAGATCATTCTTGTAACACTTTAGAAAAGTAATTTAATATTTTGAAGTCATTAATTTTCAAATTTAATTAACATTATAATCAAGTATTTAAACAATTATCATGCTCATATGTGTATTATAAAAATAGGTTATCGTTTTCGGCTCTCTTCAAAAGCGGGTCAAGCTCGCTCATGAGTGCTCCAGTTTTAAAAGAGCTAAACTTATCTCGGCGTTTTATTCTGTAAACAGGCAATGATGGGCCCTTGTATGCGCGGCTCGCAATTCTATTACGAGTGTAGCGCTGAAAAACCAACAAAAGCGTACGTTCCGTGAACCATACTACCATACATTATACAGGTTTAATTTTTTTTAACTTTTTCGAGAGTAGTTTGCGTTTAATACGTATATATTTTTTTTACCCTAAAACATAATTTATTTTAACGATGTTCACCTCATGTCAATGTATAATAAAATAAATTCGATAAAGACTACAAACCAAAACAAAAACAAAAAATGCTAAATGTATTATATGATTCCAAAAAGATACACACGCTTTCTACGCTCATAGTCCCGCACTAGGATTTTCTCCTATGTAGCGGGTGCTATAGACACACAAAGATCCAGACCCAGAACAGAAATTTAAATTCACCATTGATATGTCTGTCTGGCCGGAAATCAAACCCGGAACCCACTGCGCGTCACACCGGTATGGTGACCGCTCCGCCACGCAGGTCGTCTATGATGACTAGTGCATAACTTACTTATTTCATTTTGTTATTTATACATTTGGTAACGTTTATTATAACAACATTAATATTAATCTACCTACAAAACCATTATAGTTAATATTATCAAACCATCATATACATTTTTATAGTATAGTTTTGTTTTTCCAAAAAAAAAATGGGCAAACCGCCATATGGCTGGACTTTAAGTTACCTAAAATCCATTTAACAATTTCACTAACATAATATACTAAAAGGTGAAGTTAAATAAACACCATAAAGTCTCCTAAACACCATAAAATCGTCGATACGATACATTTAGAACGTACAATACGTAAATTTGAATGTACATGGTCTAAAACAATAAGTTATATAAAATACATATAGTAGCTTCTGAAATATTTCACAGTTTTAAATTTAAAACGCTTTAAACGAAATTCCAGTCATGCAAAGCAAGTTAGGCATCCGGCGAAATTCGCATTTAAGATAAGCATAAACGACGTTTGAAACGTGTAAGTGTGAGGCGCTGCCGTCGGGCATCGCCGAGCGCCTAACTCAAAGGCGCCGGCCACGAGCCGGATATTATCATATCAAAGTGCTCCGAGCCGTGCGGGCTACTCGCGTACTACGCTCCACGTTATGTATGCTACGAGAACGCTACGATATTAGCCTGGGAGCTAGTGTGCTACGTGGCTACGAACTTATTATTGCAAGAGGTATTCATTGAGAATAACAAAATGGACGAACTACATAGAAAACATCAAAAACGTGTATAATAGTATGTTTCAATTTATGTAATAGGCTCCAAACATTAAAATTAAGGCTCTTTTCCAAGTAGCGTAACTCGTGTGGCTGCCGGTCTAAACCACATTCTGTTTAATTAGGAGCAGTGGGCGATCCACTGCTGGATTATTTGCGGCTGAAATATTGGATTAAATGCAAAAACATTCATTTTAAGTTGTGTATGATTTATTTTTCTATTCTATAGTTATGAAAATAGCTGCAAATTCAATCAA
>DWLI01003112.1:0-12210 GCA_018249915.1 Cecropterus dorantes dorantes
TGCGAGGATTCAAATTATATGTCATACGTCACAATCCGTCAAGCCCTTTAGGTTGTAGCCCGTGCCAAAGAAATGGACATACATACAAACATACATACATACGCTTGAAAAACACTTATCTCCTTCTGACGCAGTCGGATAAAAATAGCCTAATCTTTTTATATCCTTCTCTCAATTCAAGCCTTATTAATATAGAATTACCTGAAAATATTTTAACTAGACATTTCTATAAAATCATAACCCCATTGAAACTCGGCTCTAACTACACCGTTACGTTGGGGGAGATAGGCCAGATAGGCTATCTCTATTTGTTCACATTATCAGTTGATACTGGGCTTAGCTGGATGAACCCCGCATGTTATTGCTTAAGCAAGTGGACTTTTTCATTTTACTGTCCCACTGCTGGGCATAAACTTTGCGAGCGGTTATTGTAAAGATTTGACAGTTTTTTGCTTTTTTATCAGATTGATCCGCCAAAGATGTAGTCCACCTGATGGTAAATGGTTACTGCCGTCCATAGACATCTGTAAGCTACTTTATATTTAACAGGAGTTATATCTGAAGTCGATCACAGATGCGTTGCTACTCCCGGGGAGAAAGATGGTCGCCTCATATATAAGGGAGCCGGCAACACACTCTTCCACCACCAGCCCAGTGTTCTTGTCCCGGCTTCAGCTTTAGGCTCGCCACTACGCCCGGTGAAGCCGTCAAGGCCAGTAGGGCCAACAGCAACTACACATTTGTTAAAAAAAAAAACTCCTTGTTGGCGCGCATGATATTTATGTAGTGGCAACACTTACACTATGGTTCAAATACTCATTCTTGTTAACTGTTCAAAATTGTACGCTCCGTAATTAAATTTGTATTTATCATAAACTATTGTTTTTGTTAGCCGCCAAGTGTTCCGCTAAAGACACTCTTCTATCTCACGCAAGAACTGCATCACTGTAGAAATAAGTTTGTTCTTTTCCGGCGGTTCCTTCCCGTAGAACTATACTGATTCTATCACCTTGAAAATTTATATCTGTATGATCAATTTAGATTTTCTGCTTTAGTTCTGGGTGTGTGTGCATTCGTCTTTGTATATTCATAGCTACAAGAGACGGGAGGAAATTCTAGTGTGGGGCTATGAGTGTAGAAAGCATTTAGCATTTATATCGAACCTGGCGATAAGGCAGACGGTCTACCTGATGGAAAGTAGTCACCATATACATTTGCAATCGAGGAGTCTCCGAAGCATCGCGGACTTAAATGTGGGTATTTTTAGCGTGGAGTCTTAATAAAGAACCTTTTAGGTAAGTGTTGGTCAATTACGGTTTTGTTGACTACAAAGTGGTTTACATTAATAGAGATAATATTAAACTTTTTGTTATTGATTTCCCCGGCTGGCAATGATCACTTTCCATCAAATGGACTGTATGCCTGTAAGCTATTTGAATGAATATAAAATTAAGAGGTCTACTTGTTATATTTTAAGTGATATAAGTCGTAATATGTATGCTTAGAAAAAAAGATAATAAATGACGTTTTTAATATAATTGCTATATCGCTATAAGAAAATACGGAGTTACGGACGCATCAAAGTTTATCTCTTGACACTTTATATCATCATCATCAACCCATTATCCTCCCACTGCTGGGCACTGGTCTTCTCTCAGAATGAGATAGTTTTAGGCCATAGTCCACCGCGCTGGCCAAGTGCGAATTGATAGACTTCACACACCTTTGACAACTTTTATTTTCAGAGAAATCTCAGGTGTGCAGGTTTCCTCACGATGTTTTCCTTCACCGTAAATCAGTGATAATTAATTTCTACTTTATACAAGGTGATTGAAATGAAATATCTTTATTTTGCACAGGCCTATGGAGGCACTTACAAATTGACAGTTAAAATAAACAATCTTGTTTATTACATGGGCAATAAAAGCTAGCTCCTGTATCTTGCCTTACATTGGCTAAGCTATAGGCTTGTTTAGCTATTAATTAGACGGACAATCTCGGGTAAGTGGTAACGTTGTTGTAAAAGGTTTAGTACTTGTAAATAATGCATTTATACGTAGGATTCGATTAGGAATCATCCATTTATTGATTAAAATATTTAGGGAAGGAGGATTGAGTCAAATCTCATCCAACTCATGTAGGGGAAGACAGTTTCGGCTTAATTCTACGTTTTATTTTGTCTGCAAGAAACAGTGTATGGAATAAAACATTCTGAGATTAGACCCATGCCCAGCAGTGGGACAATAAGCAGATTCCAACCCCAAATATCTTAAAGAGAAGGCTGATTTCCATACTAATCAGCTATTAGGTAGTTTTTGTTCACCGAATGGTAAGTGGTCACTGCCGTCCATGACGACCTGTAATGAACTTAATAACAAAGGTTTTATTTGAAGTAAATTACAGATGCGTTACTACCCGTAAGGTTTAAGACGGTCGCCATATTGTTAGTAATGACAGCCTTCCAACTACTGCTTTCAAATGAGTCTGGCAATGAGACCTCCTTGGTCAGACAATGCTCCTTGTACCTGCCAACCTTTTTTGATTGACTCTTTTGATCCACTTATATGTACTAATATTATAAAGCAGTAGAGTTTGATTGAACGGGCTAATCCCAGGAACTACTGGTACGAATTAAATAATTATTTTTGTATTGAATAGTCCATTTGTTGAGGAAGGCTATAGGCTATATAACATCAAGCTATCATTTTTTTCTTATTTAATAGTGGGTGTAACCGCGTAGCACACCTAGTGCATAATAAGACAAGTAACACTCGTGTTCTGCTATATATTTTTTCGATTTTACATAGGTACCCTAGATATTTAAAAAAAAATATGTTAGCCTATATATTTATATTGTTCGCTATCATTGTATGTAAGTGATATCATAACGTGAGCATATTATTAACTAGTAAAGAGACTTAACAAGAAAACCTAAATTATTAGATGACTCACTAGAAATGAGCTGATGATCTTCAAACACTGCAGTCTGCAGATGAAGTCATAGTGCAGTTCTGCATAAAGTTGTGATCGACTCCAGATAGAACTCCTTTTCTATATGAAGTTGCTTACAGATGTCCATGGGCGGCAGTATCTTCTTACCATCAGGTGGACTGCATTCTCATTTGCAGTTAATAAAAAAATTAACACGATAAACTTATAACACACCTCTTTGTTGGGCGGCGGGATACCAAAGATGTAAATCAACAATTTGTAGTGTAAACAAGTAAAATTATTATAGGACTTCTTGCTTTAAAAATATCGTCCTGTTTCTAGCTACTGCACAATAGATGTCGCTATATAATAGTTTTGCTACAGCGCCATAGATGGCGTTGAATTCAATTCCTTCCCTAATGACAAAGATATTGCGCGCTAAACGTTTATCAATTTAATCATCATATAATGATTGTGAACATTTCTTTTCCATTAATTAAGTATATTACGTAATAAATTATTTCGTGGCCCAAACCAAACATGAGGTAGGCTTTAGCTCTTTACCACCAGATGCAGTTAAGGGCGTTGTCAACCGATGATCCAAACAGCGGCAGTTAGTCTAAACAGTGTCTTTTACATTTCAAAAATATCTTTTCGATGTCTTGCTATTTTGATTAAATTACATTGTTTAAAGTTTGATCAACTTATTGAAAAAAATTAAGTCGCTTTAACGTCATAAACCAATAAATGGAGAAGGCCACAATTTATTGCTCAAAAAACATTAAGGATATAATATATAAGGAATAAATTTATATTATTGAATTACAACTATTTATTTTAAATACTTATTTTTTAAAAGCATTGTTATTTATTTTTATGTCATAATCTGGATTTCAAACTGCACATGCATATAAAATATGAGTATATGATTATCAATAATATTTCCGTATTGCATTTGCACTTCATTTTACAAAATACTTAAATGTCAAAATGTCCTTGTGTATTGAAAGGTGATAATTTCAACTCGTGTTGTGAAAGGTTATATTTGTTTTTATGCTTAATATAAAAGTTATCTATGTATTACAAAGTTAGACTTGAATAAAATTTAAGTTATGAGGTAAGTAGTAAAGCTGAACAGAAAGAATAATTGAGTGGTCAACAAATTAGTGTCCTATTGCTGGCCACAGGTTTTCTCATAGAGTGAGTATTTAGGGCCATAGTCCACTACGCTGGCCAAGTGCAAGTAGGTAAAGTTCACATTCTTTTTTTAATGTATTCTCAAGCATATGGGTTTCGTACCTATGTTTTCCATCATCATTATTTTTGTCAACACATTGCTGCCCCATTGCTGGGCTTAGGTCTCTGTGCTTACAAAGTCAGAAAGTTTTAAGCCATAGCCTTGAAAATATAGGAGTAGGTTTGAAGCCTTAAATTGAGCACCTAATTATCCAATATTTGAAGAAGTATTGTCATCTAATCTTTTAAGCCACATTGCTTCATGTTTATAAACTTGACTTACATTAGGAAGTAACCTAAGTATCAATTTATTAGTCCCCGTTACGAGTTGATAAGTGGCTAATCAAGGATAATTAATGGTATGAACTTGCTTATTTCTTCAGTCTGAGGTGACACTTAATATTGTTGAATGTGAAATATATAACATTATTCTATTGAACAATAGTATATGCTAGGTGTGCTATGCGGTTTCACTCGCTACTAAATAAGAAAAAAAAACAAACATAGGGTGATGTTATATAGCCTATAGCCTTCTGCAGTAAATTGACTATTTAATGTTAAATAATTTTTAAAATTGTACCATTAGTTTCTGAGATAAGCCCGTTAAACCAAACAAACAACTGCTTTATAATATTAGTATAGATTGAAATTGCATACAAATGTGTATTTTATAAAAATAGCAAGCCTGTTTTATGTCTAAATTAATTTTGGAGTTTAGGTGTGATTATGTTGCTAATTAAATTGAAGTATCATTTCAATATTAAAATAATTGCAACTAGAATATATTTCCACCTACAGTTACATTTTAAACTTTTTTTTGTGGCACATAAGTCAGAATCTATTGTATTATTTTTTTATAATCACGTTATCTATATAAACCATTAAATATAGAAAAATAAACTGAAAGAATCACATGCATATTTATTAAAGCCCAATATGCCATTATTTGTGATTTTAAACTAACATTAACGCAGATTGGTACTTAAAAAAAAAACAGTGAATCTGTCTATCTTAGTCCAACTGGGTCAAATCAGCAGAAATTAAAATGCATTTTGTGAATACCCATGAAGTGAAATTATGCAATTGTAATATCTTACTATTGCATAATTTGTTTATAGTCAGTATTTACATGAGATATATTGATAATAGTGCAATACTGCAATTCCTTTGGTTATAAAAAAATGTCAAAATTTTTAACATGTATCATTTATGGACACTTTAAGCTAATATCATACTAGGTCCATACTAGGCATTGTAAGGGAAAATCACTTTTCAATTTAAGAACTGCCACTATTTTTATAATTAAAATGTTTTTACGCTTTAGGCTTAAGCCTTCAAACCTATCTTTATTAATACGCGGCCATCTTTTTTCTCCTCAGAACTGCCACTTGCATTCCACTGTATATGTTTCTATGTAACAGATTAAACAAACCCGCATTGTAATAGGTATGTAAAACATAACATATATATGATTAAAGTATTTGAAATATGACATGGTGACTTAAAACATACATAAACACACAAGCCTTAAAAACGTATGATATGGTATTCTACTTTAAATTAATATAGAGGTAATATTATGGCATTAAAATTTACAAATTCTAACATTTTTGATTTTGTAGAATGGTGTGTTATACAATTTCTGTCAAATTATTAACTGAACTAATGTGATAGGCACCACAAAGTTCTTTAAACAACGAAAGTTGTATAAGTAGGTTCTAGACAGCTGTTGCAAAATTTTGCATTAGATCATCAATCAGATTACAGATAATTTTCAGCAAGTTTAACACTTTACTGACACAGAAATTATATTGTTCTAACGAGATCCATTTCGTTGAATATTAATAAGTAATCAGATACTACAGATGTTATAAAGGTACATAACAACACAGATGGAATTACTAATTGATATGCTTTTGCCTGTGCTCATAAAAAAACTTTCTTTCCTTTGTCATTTGTTAAAAATATGACGAAATCGCAAACGTAGTAGATGGTAATGCGAACTTAATCATAATCGCTAACAGAAAGATATTAATCAAACAAACATAACCTTCAAACTATCTGTCAAATGATACCCTATTACATATAGTTAGTTTTCTCCGTAAACTCACCTCAAGCTCTTGGTTATGGCATTTTTCCTGCAGTTCCTTTACAGCAGAATCGTTTCTAGAAGAATCTTCGCTACTATCTTCAGCAACACCTTCAGATAACACTTCGGAAGCGAAATTTGTAATTTGCCCTTTCAGGCTGCTTAAACTCTGGTTCAAATTAAGCCACGACATTTTATTTGTATACTAAAAGGCGGTCACATATCACAGGCAAGTACTAGGCATACAAAAATTGCGGTGGATGGGATGTAAACAGTAAATAAATCGCATTATTTTGCACTTGACAAGACTCTGTCTAGTTGGCAAAACAAGTCCCCGATTTGACGTTTCGAGGACGTTTCTTTTAATGCATTTGTTATATAAATTTGCAATTTTAATAATGCCTATTATAGCTATTTTCCCACGGATTCTTTCTATAATTTGAAGTATATTATCTAAAAAAAGCAGTAATAACTGGTTTTATAAAGTAAAATTATAAGATTTTAGTAATTCATTGACTTATATTCATGTACTAAAATTTTATGTTCATATACCAGGGATGACGAAATATACGAATAATGGTTAATTGATAAATTATTTTCAATTAAACAAGTTTACATGATTGCACCGTTAACATGATATGGTAGTTCAGACATTTTTTTCTGCATTTTTTCCTTTTTATAATAATAAAGATTTAGAATAGAATTTAGAGATTAAAAGCTCGCAGTCACACGGGTAAATTATTAGATTACTACGTGTATTTTTGCTAAATACGGTAAAACTCTTAAACAAGTTGATATAAAAGATTTTAGTGAATCAGTCTGTGACAGAAATCAAGATAGTACTTTTTTGCTATAACTCCCTCTTAATTCGTGCGCTCGGTTAAATAGGCTAGGCGGCAGCGACTAACTTTGCTTCAGTCGCCATAAAGCATAATAGTCCTGAAAGCTTCAGTAGTTAGGTCAGATTTTAATATAAGTAAATTGACTAACTTGGTTGGGGGTGTGTTATTAATAAAACCAAATCTATGTTTTAATAACATAAATATAACATTTTTATTAGTGAGACTCAAGTTTCATCTACTCGATCAAAGATGACGCTTAATGTAGTGATGGTTCAAACAGTTCACCAATTTGTTCATACTTTAATTAGCTTTTAAATGTTATCACGGTCATATTACATCATTACTTCGAAGGAAATTATTTTGCAACTAAATTTTATACATGAACAATTCATTATATATTTTTTTGGTATAAAATTATACCTTAAAAAAATAAGCCATTATGAAAGAACATAAGGGACATTGTCCGGCCATGGGATCAAATCGGGTCCACATTCTCCTATCACATTATTGCTTATAAATATAATTTTCCGGTCATGCGTCCCAAGGACGCGGATTGATAATACTGAAACAAGTCAATTTATGTATGGCAGAAATAAGGACGTTACTCATGCAGTAGGTACTAAAATAATAAAACCTAGCCACATTCAGGTTGCTTCAAATTATAAATTGCTTTTTTCTTTATACATTTTGTACAGCATGGGGTATAAGAAATGAAATAAAATGAAAACACTTCTTAATATAGTATTTATTTTAATATAATCAATATCTGTTACATTATATTATATACCTAAAATTAATTAGCAACCACAAAAGATAATTAATATCTTATTATTTACATATTGTGCACATCTTATTTTATACAAAAATAAAATAGAAAATGTAAAACATACAATAATAATTCATATATATTTACATACATAATTGCACTATTTTGAATAGCTTATTCAAAATTATAGAAATCTGACTGCTTCACACATTTGAATAGATAAGGCATATAACTATTATGTAAATTAAAAAGCTTTTTTAGAAGCCTTGAATGGTGCAACTCATAAATCAGTAACCAAAGTATTTTTTTATCAATGTTTAATCAATATTAAAAACATAATATAAAAGACATCCTTCGTCTTTATATGGAAATTGTCATCTCTACAAACACGGCCATTTTGAAAATACTCGTTTTCGCGGTTAGTGAGAAAAGAAATGTCAAGCGATAGCTTAAGTAATCACAAAAAGTTTTCAGTGATGAAATGTTTTTATATACTTTCTGAAATACTTGAGTTCAGTGTTATAAAATGGAGGATAAATAAATTTAAATAATTCAGAAGATGTAATAATAAAATCTGAAAAAGAATTTCAGATTTTATTATTGCTTAATTTCATCCCTGATATCTTTCCCTTCCCTTATTTTAGATCCCTTATTTTAGATACAAATAATGATATAATTCACATGACAAGTATTTACCCTGACTACAAAACATCTTTTTTTTAAATTACAGAATTTGTAGGTATGACAATTTTAAATATCCTTTTATCTAGGTAGAATAGTTAGGTCACAGACGCATTCAATTTATCGAATTAATTTATTGAACACAGCAATCATATTTTTGGCAAGCTATGTATATATGTTCAGCTATTCACTCAAATCTCATACACTTGACTCTTTTTTTCTTTTTACATGGGAATAAATAGATTGTACGATTGCTGAGTTGTGGCTAATCCAAATAGATCCATTCATTACCCTTTAGAGGTCCACTATTGAACGTCCTCTCCCAATGGAAGTTTTCATCAATAGTCAACACGCCTGGCATACGTGTTGCTGACCGCAGTAGATGTTCATAGATGATGTTATGAAGCAGGGTTTCTCAAAGTACGGGGTACGCATGATGACAGTCAGGGCCACGCAATAAACTGAATGTAATAACGGCTGTTAAAAGTAAAATTGCTCTTAGAACAAGCCCAAATATCTTATACATTTTCATGACATATCTATTATCCCTCTGATTATTACCTAATTCTTTATTATTATTGTACTTAAGCTGGAGGTATGTTTAAAGGAGTTCTCCATAGTTTTTAATAAAAGAGGTACGCGGATGCATAAGTTTGAGACACCCTGTTATAAAGGAAGACGCTGCTGCCCATCTTCTGGATTTTATTCTATAGTCACCTCTACAACATCCACAGAAAGAGACCTATACAACGCATGTCTCATTTTAAATATATAGGTTTTCTTAACCATCCACTAAACTGAATCATCAACTGCAGGGCATGTGTCTCTATTAAAATCGAAAGGGTTCAGGTCAGATCTCATACGCTCAGTATGAATTTATGGTCTTCACACACCTTTATTTTCTATTCTACAATAATCAGTTAGCCTATTTCGGTGGATGTAGTATGTGACTAAGGGACAAAATCCAGGATATTGGCAGCATACTTCCTAAATAACCTCAACACTCACTACGGACACAAACACGCTTGCGAAGTGCGGTGACTATTGGAACACTCATCAGGAAAGGCCTGTGTTCAGCGGAGGACCTCAAAAATCTAATGAATTGATGGAAGTTTTCTCACATAAGAGTTCGAAATTATTACTATGTAACAAATTGGCTTATATAACTTTATTTATAGCTTTTATTTATTCCAATAATGTTATTGTATTGTAATCTATGCGAATCGCAGACTGTCCAAAGGCCATAGAATTTTCCAATTAAATAGAACTTTAGCAAACACCTTTTTACACTATCTTTAGCTTGATAAATGTGGCCTTTAAGGCCTAAGATACCACTACATGGCATTATGCTCAATACTTATGTGAGTTTTCAGTTCACTTTTCGTAGCCATGACCATTTTACACAGTCTACAACAGAACCTACCACCGTGGTATATGACCATGTGACGTTTCATCCTGTTCTCCGAGTAAAACGATTGTCTACACACCTGGCATACATGGGGTTTTGTACCTAAATGCTTTCGTACATGTATAACCAAATTTTTTCTACACTTCAATGTCTTATTGCAAAATTCACACGACTCCTCTGAAAGAAGATTGTGCACTTTTTTGTGATTTTTCAAATCGTATTCCGTGTAAAATAACTTATCACACATATCACAACTGTACGGTTTGATTTGTAGGTGTGCCTTGTTTACATGAAGAGAGAGTTCATTTTCGTTAGCACATTCTTTTTCACAAAAACTGCATGTTTGTACCCGCCAATTTTTAATCATGTTCAGTTTTATCGCATGCCTTTGCATATGCAAGTCGTAGTGTTTCTGGGATACGAAAAACTTGTCGCATAGTTGACACTCCTTCGTGCAATGACTCCGTTCGTGCATTTTCATTTTCTTCGTGTTATTGAACATCCTTCCACAAACCTTGCATGTGCTGTAACAACTCTCTTTCATGAGATGGATCATTTTAATATGTTCGTATAAATAGAATTTTGATTTGAACGGTAGTCCGCAACGCTTGCAATCAACTTTGGAAATAGCGTGTTTCAGAACATGTTTCTTCAGGAAGTAATCAGAGATAAAATGTTTGTTGCAATATGGACAAGTGAATTTACACTTATATGATCGGCGGTACGTTTTCCGTTTCTTTTTGAACGTTAGGAATTCGCAGACGTCGTTTAGCGAATCGTCTTCCAAAGACATGAGACTCTGATAACCGTTCAGAAGTTTTTTATTTACGTATGTTTTTGTAACTTTCTTCGCTGGGTTGTCTAAAGCCACTTCAAAAACATCTTTGACAGTATTATTGGATTCTGATCCATTTTCTTCATCAGACCTCACTATGTTGTTTGATTTTAAGTCGTTATCTTCATCATATGTCACCATATTATCTTTGAGATCAGAAAAATCTGATTTTGTATCACTTTCTTCACCTGAGGAACTGCTTGATTTAATTCTGAATTCGTCTTCTAGAACATCAACTTCGAATTTGGACTCATCGTCTTCTTCGAGCTTACCAATTTCCATTTCATCTTTTACTTGCGGAAGAATAGTTTCTTGTGATATTTCAACCATTACATTCTTATCATAATCACATATTTCATTCAACTGATCTAACATGAGACTAACGCAAGTGAACAGCCTATTTCGCACATGCCGTATTTTGCTAACAAATACATACGAGGAAATAGCATGATCTAGACATTTATCGCATATATGTGTTCCTGTGTAGTTATGTATAGTCATCTGCAACAAAAAATAAATCGATTTTAAAATAAATTAACAAGCACCTACCAAGCGGAACATATAACAAGCTACTGCCATACAGAACATAGGACTCGTATTGCAAGATAATTTCAATTAACTAGTATTTTTATATAAGTAAATAAATGAAAAATGGTAATGGACATTTTTATATAATGATTGATAGAATCTTAATATTATGTCCTACACTCATGGCTAGTGATTAAATACTCAGTGTTTTAAGTCTTATATAAAAGACATGACTAGAAAATAAAGACGCATTCGTAGAGTCCTATTATTTTTAACCCTCGTCCAAGACGTTTACGTGAAAATGATAATAATATGAGTAAGATATCTCGTATATGTAAGTGTACGTCATTTATTGGTAAAGTACTTCTGAAATCCACCCTCAACTTTTGAATGTTTGTTTTCAAACGTTGTTTTTAAAGGTTCAATATAAAGGAGTGGTTTAGTATTGGGGATACATGTCTTCAAGTTACTAGAAGTCATTTATCCAATTTTATTGGATTTGTCGAAGTCTAACACTTAAAAAGACTAGTCGAGTCGTGAGTTGGTAAAATGCAGGGATTTTTTCTGTACGACTTAAAACACTGATTCTTTCTCATAACTACTCATAGCTTTTGATAGTCAAGCTTTACCTGCCGTAAGTCTCACGAACACACAAAAGCATACAACAAACACATAGACAAAGAAACTCAATCTAAATAGATGTCTAGATTCATAAACATTAATAACAAACGATATTTTAGCATTTATAAGTAACTTAGCATATTATTTGTCATACAATATATTACATGTATAATGACTATATGTAAAGGGTGAAATAAAAAAAAAAAAACACGCTTTCTACACTCATAGCCCCGCACTAGGATTTTGTCCTGTGTCGCGGGTGCCATGGACACA
>DWLI01003113.1:0-12210 GCA_018249915.1 Cecropterus dorantes dorantes
CAAATCTACTTATCTACCAGAACCACGCCTTCATAAACTGAGCTCCCCACAGACATCTGTGAGGCTTGTTTCGTTATAAACTTGTAAGCCCTGTGTCGGAATAAACGCATGACAAAATAAAGCCAGCAAATATACCTAGTACTTAACTACTTCAGATTTTTTATGCGAAAAAGTGGCTAATGAACAAATTTATATAAAATTTACTTATTTTGTTTTACTAAATACGTGTAAATTTAAACTAAACACAGTTCTCCAATAAATCCATTCTGTTGGTATATTTTGATGGCTTTATAATAATTAGTGTCCGACAGAAGCTTGAACTTCGTCCACTTTCGGCCAAAAAAATACCTTCGGCGAAACCTTTGCTTGGAATGGGCCAAAGTTTTGGCCGATGCCGAAGATTTGTAGCAACCGCCAAAATTAAATGAACTGTAATATATGTACAACACTGAGATGTAGATGGGTAAGCGCACACTCCTTTATGGGTTTGCGTCGGTAACTGTGTTTGAAATTCACATTATTCCAATTGTTACATCTTTAAAAAATAGCAAAGTAGTTGTTATAAGTTCTAGAAGTTGTTTACATATGTTCAACATGAAATTTTATACAGAAAAGATTTTTAAATCGTTAAAATATTCACTTTTCGCCAATTTGGCACTTAATTTTCTTTAGGTTATTGAACCTGCACGTTCGGCTTCGACTTCCGAGAAAAATCGACTTTCGGACACTAATGATACTAGTAGTACGAGTAGTAATTACTCGTATTAGGCATCTATTATCGAATCCATATAGTCCAACAATGTATTTAAAATATCCTGTTGTAATAGACACTGTCATATTCATTAAAAAGATGTTTTCAGGTCAACTGCTGTCATTAAATATTAAAAATGTACCATCAATATCATATGCCTCATTTACGGTAAATTTAAGTTAATTGCTATCTTAAAATTGAATTGCGATCTTTTGTTACTTTTTTACTCCTTAGGATTAAAACGGTCATTTCCAAGAAATACGCAACGTAATGAAATATACACACAGCATTCGTCGCTTTAGTTTGAAAATTTACGTTCTATTAATAGTCGAGAAACTACGCCTTGGCGTTTACAGCAGCTACCATAACACTTGTATTGTGTTACACAATGTGAAAGCAGTCGACACTCACACAGACAAGCTGTAGATGAGTGTATTATCGTATCGGACGCACAGGCATTGTCCATTGTGTCGACGCCTTAGCCCATTGTTCCCTGTACATAACGCTCAAT
Organism: Cecropterus dorantes dorantes; assembly: GCA_018249915.1. Lineage (NCBI taxonomy): Eukaryota > Metazoa > Arthropoda > Insecta > Lepidoptera > Hesperiidae > Cecropterus > Cecropterus dorantes. The sequence continues at coordinate 1,263 of DWLI01003113.1, forward strand.
CGATCCACTTATATACTAAACGACTCTTATGTACAGAATAGATGCAACGAAGAAATGTTCCGATATGAAATCGTATTGTGGAAATATATCCTAATGTTATCAACTTGGTTTGGTTTCAACGCTAAATTAAATGATTTATTGTCATGTCGGATCAAGCCGCAGTAATATTGCACCCCAAAGAGATTTTCCTATATGAGTTATTCCATTTGTAAATGTACCAATTTCATTCCGTTCATAGCTTAGTTTTGCTATTTATGTCATTTTTAACAGTGTAAATCAAATGTTTTTCTTGAACGAATCATGTTGCTCTAGTTGGAAACGCTAGTTCCTAGTGGATCCTGGACCTAATTTCGGTACAATTTCTGCTTGTAACATGTGCTAAATGCCTTTCAGCGTTTGCTTATTATTTTGCGAAGAGAAAGGAGATAAGTGTAATTAATAAATAAATAATATATTTCTTAAGTAATTTTGTGTCAGTGTGCTGTGTAAATAAGTTTAAAAAATATGAAATAAACGTATAAAATGCATTCTACATCAGATTCGTTTATTTATTTCATAAGTTAACCTACTGTAGTAACATTTTTAATAAATAATCAAATTAAAAGCTCTTATAAACTAAACAACAAATGTACGACCACTCACATGCAATAAAGACGTAAAGATCGTCATAAATAAAAATAAAAAAGTAACAGATTCGTGATTGAAATAATGTAAAATTTGCTAAAATAAAAATTAATAAGCATTAGACACATAACTGGCCTATATTGTAGGACAACACAAAGCAAAATGCATTAGCTACAAAATAAAAGGGGACAATATTGAACGAAAATATTATAATAAAGTATGACGCATTATTGTGAATGTGACAGTCCGCGTGTCCTACAACCCTCGCAAAGAAGTTTAAGGGTTAACAGCGCCCCCGAGAGGGTCTTCTTCATAAACTGCGAGGATAATTTAAACAATTACTTCCCGAACATTTGTCACTTTGTCAATATTCTCCAGAAGATTAATTAAATGTTCATAAGCTTAGCTTCGATCGTGTACTGTTTGTTCTTTTCACCCACTTCTATTTTGTGGATTTTCATAATACGTTTTTAATAAAATCTTACAAAAGAAAAATTTATGATACATTCTTAGATATGTAATGGTATTATATGGTATTATAAACTGGTATTATATATCTAAGAATGTACTATCCTCCAATTCACATATGAGAATTGGTTTACAGTATACCTTTGTTGAATTATGAAGAGAGACCGGTACTCAACAGTAGGGCAAGAAAATGGTTGCATTTAAAGAAATTTATTTAAAATATGTTCTTTTATAACATGTGTAAAAGAATTAAGTATATTTTAGATTAGTTACTCATACGATTGTATGTCACTATATTGATACACCATATTTTCGAATAAATAAGAAGCCTTATAGCTTTAAAATATCAAAAAAAAAATGTAATAAATTCGCGCCCTCAATCTAATAAAACAATTCTCATAAGAAAACTGCATTTCCTCCAACACGTAGTAAGTGACGGGAGTGACATCAAACACGAATTAAGTTTCTGTAACCCTCCCTCGCTATCAATCGCAAGACACGAACACGATCCGTTAAGTGGTCGATCGGACCCCGCGGCGATTTAATTCACTTCTCACGCGACTGTACTCAATCTATCAGGGTTGCCAGAAAAGAAGACGACACAAAATTTAAAATAATAGGTACATATGATACTTATATCTTATCTGTTTTTTATTTAGCTTCGATTTTATAAGTCAATTGCAGAAACAATGTTTGGAAACATAATAATAATGTATCATAATTATAACTTAAACGCTTGATACCATCGAGCTAAGCGACAAGCGGCGCGATTTCAGCATGCGCTGCTGCGCTTGCTGAAGTATGCGCGCTTTGAAACATGCCATGGTATTAGCAGCGGCGTCAAAGACGGACATATTTAGGCACTTCGTTTTGGTGATGACTTAAATTAAGTAACTCTTTTAAATATTTTACCCATACACCAATCCGATTATTTTTATGATGAGTTCTGACTAACATTGTTTTATTTTCTCCCAAAATAACTATACCAGGTGTTTAAATTTATACTAGACATTCATGTCATCGACTTCTTATATTGATTTATTGAACTCTGTTCGCTTGAATAATTCTACGTAATTTATAACCACGAGTACTTTTTACTAAAATTATAATTTATAGTTACGCTAAACAAGCACATATTATGAATCGTTATTAATTATATTCTTTACCCATTTTTTGCTTTAAAATCGTAAAAATCGCGCTTCATTCGCACAACGCCACCTGACGTTCCGACAATTCGCTGACGTTGTGGCCGAACGGTTAGGTTTGAAAAATAACAAAACTAGATAGATGTTGAGATACCTCACAATGATTAACTATAAGATACTTAAATTTAAATTAAATATTTCGAAAAAATATACATGTCAGAAAGTTCTTTGAGAAAGTTCTAAATGGTATTCGAAGTCCGCTCTTGAGAAGGATGATGAACTTGGCCTAAATCCTTTCTATTAGCGGCAATATAATGTGTTAACCATGATCACGAAGATCAGATACTACATGCTTTTTCATTTAAAAATAAATAGGAAACAAAATTATTTTCCTCCAAGTATCTACTGACAACCCTCTATGGGTGGGCGGTAGAGACGTCCAGGGATTACAAGGCACGCGACTGTACAGATATTGTCGATTTAGACGAGATATGCACGAGTAATGATGCCAACGTAATTGTTCGTAGGATTTACGAAGTTACTTTGGGATCCAATAAGATTGATTGCTTTGGAAAATTTTATTATGTCCTAAACCCGGCGCCGCTTTATGGATATACATTATTTTTATAGATATTGAGATATATTGTTGTACGTTCTTTTTTATTTCTAAAATATTAATGGAATGATAATCAAAGTAAATTTACCTTTGTAATTATACTATGAAATTAAAACATTACCTCGCTTTTTATTACTCTAATATTATTCACACTAATAATATAAATATCATCCACACAAATATCTGACATTTACTTATTGATTTTATATGATCGAATTCCTGATACAAAACAGTAAGTATCGAACAAATTATTATCAAACAAAATTCTAGATGAACTAAATATAACTTTTATTTTTCTTCAAAACGTATATACTATAAAATACTATATATATATACTATACTATATATCATATCATATAGAAATATTCCAAACTTCAGAATTTAACCTATATGATCTAATGGTAGATACAAATCTGTAAGGAAACATTGCAAAAAATGTAGATTACTAGAGTTTAATCCTTTGATGTTTACTCAAAAACATAGAACAAAGTGTACTTACGATAAACTACATTTAAACTTAGTAAGAACACTTATCGCGAGACCTAAAAACATACGATGTGCATTGTTTCACCTCCAAAAAAAGCAAAAATAACACAAAACGACATTTATCCGAACATTATACGCTATAATAGAGCAGCATTTTTTGTTCGTTCGCTTTGTCCGCCTAACCCTCCCCTGCACACCAAATTAGCGTGATATTTCGGAATCTAAAACGATATTATGACATAGACACTGAGAATATGTACAAATATAGTGTAATTCCGAATAAATCTGTCACATTTTTGTTAATACAATATTACATATACAACGTTTTCGTAATATAAAATAAAAAAATATGTATAATATAGGGACGCACAGGAGTATTTAATTTTTTCTTGCAATAAGGGATTTATAAAATGACTTTTTTATACAATAAATCAGGCAACAATAAGCATTTTTGTAATCACAAATTAATAGCTTCGATCTTTAACTTACTTAGGTACTTTATGTATAACATTGAACAATACATCAATCAATCACTCGTTTATTTCTTGAATAACAATATATTTTTGAGTAATCAAAGTAAGCATCAAAATATTATTTGTAACTCATAATTGCAACACACAATTAAGGAGAATCTCTAATAATAAACATAAAATGTAAGCATATAAAATCGAACATCATAATTGCGCCTAAATATCTATTGTCTACATTCTTCACATTGAGCTATCAAACGTCACCCTCGCGTGGGGTTCCGCAGCATATGTCACAAACCCACTGATAATATTTCACGCAATTGTAAGCCAAATCCCGTGCACAATAAAATTATTGAGTTACACATGTCCTGGGGCTTCGCCTGCGCAAATATAGATATGTTATAAATGGCCTCTCGCTATTATCTGTAATGACCCCAACGCGAGCTCAGTAGGTGTTAACTTTTTATTGCAGTGCATGATATATTTTTCTGTTAATGTAATGGATGCTACTGTAAAAAAGTAAAAACGTTTCATTTATTGCTGATTTGATTGTTTATGATTTTTTGTTGATTTTTATATCGAATTCAAAATATTATAGCACAATTTCACCTATGAATAACTTCCAAATAAAATCGAACATAAAAACTAAACTAATAACACGAATAAGTTACAAATTCATTTGTATAATGTTATAAATATTTCATTTAGTTTAGCTTAAAGTACATTGTACTTTTGTACGTTATATTGTACTGTCGTACTACTGTGTGTATCTACTTCTATACTACACTATATTACTATATAATAATAATATTATGAAGCAGAAGATTTTGTTCGTTTGGTTGAACGTACTAATCTCTGGAATCATCGATTCGAATTGAAAAAATATTCTTATGTTGAACAATCTATTTATCGAGGAAGGGCATAGACTACACACTATGTTTGCTTTTTTTCTTATGTAGTAGCGGGTGAGACTGCAAGGCACAGCAATTAAAATTATATAAGACATATTCATATGTTTTTATAATTATTACATCATAAAACGAAAAAAAATATCATAACAAAAATTCTAGGAAAATAAAATTTACATCGCGGGAAACTTCAAAGGGCATTTTTTATATTTGTTTTCACCTTGTTTCTTGTTGTCACCTTGCGTACAGAGAAACATAAAGGAGGGATGAAGCCTACAAAATGATCGTTCCTTACCTTGTACTGTCACCCACAGATAAAACAATGGAACGTTTGATCTGTCGCCCTTAGCATTACTACGGCATCGGCAATTTGCTTGAGACAAATTGGTGCTTTGTTCAAATAATTACGAACTTAACAAACAAGTGATATAATTTGATCCGAGAGAAAATAAGGTCTGCGATGATGATCAACAAAGAACTGAAACGTAGTTAAGTCTTTGTTGAGTTATTACGTAATATATTTTTTTGTGATTCGCAATGTCGCCATTGTTGTAAGTATTAAACGACCATTTTGGGATATGGACATCATCCGCCAGACATCACGTCACGTCATCATCAGATACCGTACGTACGAGCTCAACACTTCCATATTCACTAAAATAGACCTCCATACGATTACCTTGAAAAAATAAATACATAGATATACTTTTGTACTTTTCTAGTTAGTTATACTTTCTACGAAAAAAAAGGCATTAAAAATATGTTATTACACTTGTACTATATAGATAAATGTTGTAATCTGGTTTTCAAAATTTATTTTTTGTTCTATAAACGGCTTTATCGAAAAAGTTTATTTTATTCAGAATCGATGTCGTTATTAACCCATTACTGTTCGGTTCCTGAACACGGGTCTACTCTCAGAATAAGAGAGTTAAGGTCATAGCTCATACTCTGGAAGTAAAATGCGAATAGGCAGACTTCACACACGATTGATAATTTTAATGTTAAAGAACTCTAAGTGTAAGGCTTGTTACTGCACTATATTTTCTTTCACCGTAAAAATAAGTGATCACCAAATTCTAATAATTTGCACGTTACTTTATAATAGCAGAAGTTTGAACCTGGAGCTTCAACCTCAGACTAGATATTGAGAGACTAGAATGTTCATGCAAAAATCTGCAAAATTATATTCTTCTACACATTACGATTACACTGATTTAATAAGATACAGTGTACCTACCCGTTAAATGTACACGTATTAATAAGAAGACGAAGAAGAATTAATAAGAACTTTCCATGTAAATTATAAATAAATAGTCTCATAAATATCAATGAAATTACTAAGGCATTCGCATTTAATATTAAACCAGGCCCGGAATTTGTCGTGCTGGTGTTACTCACATTATCCGGGATAATAGAACTTCTGGAAGACGGTCGCGGATCCGGCCCGCTTGTCGAATTGTGAATGGGTACGTCATCTGGTGGATCGGCGACAAGTCGCATTGGAATTATTGTTATTAATTAGAGAGGGATTGGATTAATTAAGTAGGGCGCCAATCACGTCGTCATCCGCTCGAATCACGCCAGTCTTGCCGAACGTCTTAGTTAACATCGCAGCCATAGACCATCGAACTACCAGACAGGAATAGAAACTAAACAAACTTGCACAAACAAAATGCATTTTTATTGATTGAAATAATTTAATTTTAAGCCGATCTTAAAAAAGAAGGCCTTCTCAATTGGACTGTATTATTTCGTTTTTATTATTCAAATTATTTATTAATGAAATAAAAGCAAAAAGTATTTAAAGTATTTAATATCTATAATTTTGTGCTCATTTTCTACACTACTCATGCATAAAAGTATGTGAATACTTTTTATTCAAACATTTTATGATGGTCTTGTTGCTAGACAACAATTTTAATAAAATCATGTTTCGGTACAACCTAAAAAAAGTTATATTTGTAAGAAAAACATTAAATCAAAATAGGAAGAAACTAACATTCAACTTCTCCGTAGGAATATGACCTAAATCATTTCTTCTGAAAGATGACGAAACACTAGATGAAAGCCGATATAAGGAAAAACCATATGCTTTTCTAGACATACATACGTCTACATAACTCGTCACTCCCTTCAGCGATAACGGAGTGGGATAATTTTAATTGTGCACGAATTTCGCGGCGTAATGTCTTAGCCACGTGGCGCCTAATTCCGAACTACACTTATATTCACAAATCTTTACGGCCTCAGATACGAAATCTTCGGAACTCGGAAGAATAGGAAGGCAAATTAAGTCTTTGTCAATTAACTGTTCGTAATTTGTGCATTGTGAAGGCGTGGTAAATAATTTCACGCCAATTGTGATTTCATTAATGAAAAGTTTAAATTATTAAATGAATTAAAATTTGTGCCGTGACTTTCTATGCATATAATGTTAATGGATCCTTTATTTTCACTTTAATACATTATTACAATTTGATACAAGACGCCACGTGGATATTTAAGTATTTTTCGATATTTTTGTTACTATAGGATCAGCTATTCTTAGATTATGATTAGATAATCTTGGGCTTAACTGATTCTAAGGGTAATTGATTTATGGCCTATATTACATACATCTATCGTATATACGCTGCTATATTTACAACTAACTGATATATTGACAACTTTTCCACAACACCACATTTACTTTTTCATATATATTACATAAACTAGTAAACTCCTCAACGTACCATCCTTCTTACTGTAAGCAACTCATTAGATGTTCACATACACGATAAACAAAGACCTAACGTATCACAAAATAATACCAACAGCACAGACGAATCTTTATTCGGCACTCCCCACCTGTACATCCGAGCGTCCTTAATTCCGCGGAGGACGAAAATTCTTTAATTCCTCGCGCAATTAACGGACGGGGCAACGCCAAGTGTCATCGTAAGTTTCAGAACGTCATTAAGGGCATCTGCAGCGCGGTAAATAACGAAAAAACTCCACAAGGGGGGCGAGACGAGATTTTATTTAACAAAGTCTATATTAACCCGATGCAATTAGAGAGAGTTAACGAGCTTTCCGTAATGACTGCGGGTGACTATTCTCGGAGCAACCTGACATACATTATATAACTGTGTCGCAGCTAAGCGACCGTGTTACCTAATCCGTGCGTAGGAATGCCTTATACATTATAATAGTGTTCAGAGCAATTATAATAGACACAGATGAATAATAGGTTGAACCTATATAGTTAACGGGTGCTTTAATTTAATGACGCTAAATAATTTAAGTTTGGAAAAAATATATATTGCTTTTTATAACTTCCATATACAAATTATACATTTACATAAAATATCGTAATGGAAACAAACATTAACAATCTTTTTAAAACATTAATAACTATAAATTCATATCACATATGACAACGTGAACACTGATAGATTTTGATAATGTTACTTTTAGGTTCTGTAACTACTACACGCTACGATGCCTCCCCTTTTTTTTCTTAATACAGTATTAGGTCATCTTATTTTACTTGAATAAAGCACGACATAACAAACAGTACCTTTTTCTATTTAGCATTATTCTTAGAAATCTCAATAATTATTCAATCGTAATTATAGGTTTGGCTTCGATAAATTTGAACACTCAGAGAGCACCATTATTTGTATATCTATTTAATCAATAAAATGCATTACTTTGGCTAGTTCCTTTAAATTAAAAAAATATACAGGCCATCATCCAACAAACACTTGAGAATAGGGTACTGCTCCGTTGACACATTACCAGAGAGTGATGCGAATCCAAAGCTGCCTTTGAATATAATAATCGTTAGCCGGCGGCTATTTATTGTTTAATTAGCCGAGCCAACCGTTACGCCGTCCCCAGCCATTGTTTATAATACGCTTATTGCGGAACTTGGAAAAATCTTACGTGATAACGAATCTCCGCTTTGTTTACTCAGCAACTTTAAATTTAATCACCGCGACGTTTCTCAGTTGGTAAAAATGCCTTACATATTTTTATTACATTAATTCTCGCTTATGTCATAAAAAATGTATTTTTGGATCCATTAAACGAACTGTTCTTCCAGGTAAAATCAGTATATTCCAGAAAGGTTGAACTACCAACACCGTCACACCTATTTCTAGCATTATCTACTTGCGTTTCGTGGGAAGGTTGACGGTTGCTGGCTCCTTTGTATATTAAACGACTATTTTAGTCCTCGACAGCAGCAAAGAATCTATGATAACATGAAGGCCTGAAATATACGCCTTCACGTTGCTCTAATACGGGCTTGTGGAAAAAGTTTGGAGCGGTAACATGTCGCCTATCAAACTACCCAAAAGACCTTAAGGATTTCATCGACCAACGGTCTAACGCTTTTCTTCGAAGAAAAAACGCCACGTGTCCTATATCTACAAACATCACCAGACTGTTAACCATATCTTTCTCACGTTATCTTCGTTTCGTATCGTTCATAATTCCTACATTTTATGAATGTATGTATATTATGTGGTCATCCCAGAAGATATATATGAAGTAAACTTAAGTAAGTCGCAAGGCAAAAATATTGTCATTTTCCTAACAAAATAATTGTTTTAAATGAAGTCAGACTATGCTAATTTACTAACACATCTCACTCTTGATATTTTGTTTCCAAATTGAGGGAAGCACAACGCGATAGGATCGTTAGGTGGCTATCATTAGGAAAATTACTTAAGAAACACTTAAGATCGTTCAAATAATCATTTATTAACCTTTTATATTATAAAAAAATCTAAATTATGTTCAATTGATTTGTACTGACATGTCCATGGTTTCTAAATTACTATAACTTCCTAAGATTCCTTGATATGCCTATTTTCGCAATACAATAATATGAATGTACTATAGTTTTTTTTATGTCTTTGAGTTTTTATATACAGATATAACATATATCTTTGTCTAAAATATTAGTATGCTTACTTGTACAATACTCAAAAAAATATTCATAAAACATGACAAAATATACGACAAGACGATAAATATACACACAAAGCTAATAAATGGATAAATTCCTATAAAACTAAACAGTTTTACACGTATATACTTATTAAGCGTATGTAAGACCAACCACAATGAGAATTCATAGGTCTAAATTGAAAATTCAGACGCTTAAATAATTGCCATTATTATAACGTATCTATCTTCAGTATACCTCAAAACATTCATCACGAAAACACGTAATAGAAATGCTAATAAAGGAGGTACTTTAAAATTGAAGCAAACGAGGTATTTTGGAGAAAACTAGAACGATACGATTGTTAAGCGAGCGCTGTCATTAGGTAAATTATTCGGCGTAGAGCCACATGCAACCGTAGAGCGTCTACGGTTGTCAGAAATGCCCTTAGTACGAGTTTTATTACGTCTCAAACGTTTTTACGTATATTACAATGCATGTACATTCGCGTTTTCGTTGTTCAACATACCTAGCAATGTACTTTGGAATGATGAGTGAAAACGTATATAATAATTTGAGAAAACGGAATAATTTCGTTCTAAGGGTTAAGCTCGTTTATTGTATTTAAGAGTATTGTTAGATTGGCATTTCATTACGGTTCGTGTATCACATATGATACACCGATTTTTTTTTTACATATATACTTATTACTAAAATATTTGGGTATGGATAATCTATATACGAATATTTTTCATAATAAGTATATGTTAACAATATATTTGACAAGTTTAGTTGCAATTGTGAATGCGAGTGATTTTGGAAGAATCATATCTTGAAACTCAGTTATAATTAAGTTTTGTGCTTGAATTTCAATATTATTATAATATTCAATTCAAAAAATATGAACAATTTTATTATATCGTATAACATATGACATGTATATAATGACTATTATGATCTTGAAATTAAAAGCTGATTTAATTTATATTACCTATATATTATTTATAGATATAACAAATAATTTTGTAATAATTACGTTAATTTCGAAGAATATTTCCATTGCTTATTTTTACATAACTATTTTTTCTTATTAGACTTCTGAACCTTTATATTTTTAAAGGTTTATAATAACTACTAGAAGTGCCTCGCGGTTTTACCCGTTACCACATATAAAAAAAACATAGCATGATGTTATATAGCCTACTAAGAATAAAATTTTCAAGTCACTAACTTCAACCGTATAGAACTTTCAAATAAAAGTTTTTCACCCTTTTCACGCCCTTTGGAGTGAA
>DWLI01003114.1:0-12204 GCA_018249915.1 Cecropterus dorantes dorantes
CCACTGCTGGGCACGGTCTTCTCTCTGAATGAGAGAGTTTCAGGCCATAGTCCTCCGCGCTGGCCAAGTGCGAATTGGTAGACTTCACACACCTTTTGTGAACTTCTTTTTTTGAGAACTGTCAGGTGTGCATTTTTCTTACGATATTTTCCTTCACCGTAAAGCAGTGATAATTAATTTCTAATGCGCATATAATTTCAGAAAAAAAATATAGCAGTGATAGCCTAATGGTTGAAGCTCGGCCTTTAAATCGAGGGTACCAAGGTTCGAATCCCAGGCAAGCACCACTGATTAATAATAATAATAGAAATTCATTCACTTCATTTCTCACCGTTAAAAAAGCAGCCATTTTACATACATGCAGGATTGTGAGAAAATTCCTTTCCACACACACTTAATTTCTCTATTTACCTCAATTTTCGTTTGACCTAAAGCCCGCGGAATTGAGTAGTTCAACCCAAATTTTTTTTGAAAAAAAAAAAAATCCACATTTGTTTTTTTTTGTTTTAATTTAGGAAAAACTGAATTACAGTGTTAATTTTATTTTTTCATTTATGCGCTATCATTATTTTCATAACTTCCGTTGACCGGAACCCTTTCTCGGGTAAGGCCTCCTCCAGCTCTGTCCAAACCTCTCAATCCATAGCTTCCTTTCCCGACTCTCTTCCTGCTATGGCTTCTATATTACTTAGGTTATTTATATATGAGGCGGCTCACTTATATATGAGGCGACCATCTTAGTCTTCTATCTGCAGTCGCATCTGCGATCGACTGCAGATAGAACACCTGTTCTGTATGAAGTTGCTTACAGATGTCCATGGGCGGCAGTAACCACTTATCATCAGGTGGACTGCATGCTCGTTTTCTACTTCAATCTGATAAATAAAATAGTAATATATAGATTTTTTACATACGAATTATATACTTTTCTTTCTAGCAAATAAATTAGCATGTATTTTAGTCAACTCATTTTATTTGACATCACTACAAGGGCAGACGTGTTAACGCATAACAACTGTTTGCAGGAGATTATCTTAGCAAATATTTCAAGATAACCACAGTTCTCATATCGCTTAGTCAAATGTCCCAAAATGATTGTAATCGGTTTCTCTCCGTCAAATTGAGCAGGATGTATTTTGCCAATTTATTTAAATGTCTTATAATCCCCTTTTTATACAGGATACTATAGATTCAAATTGTCATAATGATATGTGATATTTTTAGGAAGAGCGATACGATGTTACCAGGCGGGATTTTTTTTTAATATTCAAGAATAATAACAGTTTTAATATTAATAATAACAAACTAAATCGTACAAAAAGTATGTTATTAAAAAAATAGCTATTGTATGCTCTATAGTCTTCTTAATTTTCGGTATGGTGATGTAAATTTGAAATAAGTTTAAAATTTTAAGTCATAAGCTCATTTAGCTGTAGCATTTTTTGCTAAATTTTAACGGACAAAACCAAAAGTGAGTTATAATAATAAAACATGGTACTTTTGCACTTTTGAATGACCAATTCATTGGAGCGGTTTACTTGAACGATGTCATTATTTGTTATGTTCTAACATTAGTTAAGTGGTCGTATGAATGGTAGAAACTAACTGCCACTTTTATTACTGGTCTCTTTTCAATATAATGCTATAAAAATCATAATCGCCTGAATTTACGTCACCTGGTTGATTCACTTTTTACATTATACAAAGTGTTGCTGCTTTAATAATTCATCCATTTTTTTTGCTTTAAAATTTCTTAATATATTTAATCGTTTGATGTTTAAGTGGTTAAGATGATTAAGGAGTCATTTTCTTCAAAATATTTATACAATTAGTACTAATAGTAACGAAGTACACCTAACTAACCCTGAACAGGCTTATAACTTAGATTAATATAGAAGTAATGTGGCCAAGTCTATCTTCATGTCCATAAATTAAAAAATACTTGATTGTTTTTTTTTAACTGATTGTTTGACTGATGTCAATGTCAATTAATTTGATTATAAATATGAAGAATGGACAGACAGAATTGAAGGTGACGAAATTTAAATGAATGATTGACAGAAATGTAATAAAGTTTTACGTAATTTATTTAATCGTATAATACCAACCTTAATATGTCTTTATTGTCGCATGTCGTTTTATTAATTTATAACAGGATAAAGTACACATGTGTTTTCTTTATTTTAAAAGATTAGTCGTCTAGTTGAATCCATTATTCTCTATTCAATAGATAAATTTTATCAGCTCATAGTTATGATCTTTAGAATATCTTAAAGATCTAATCCTTAAAGTAGTAATCCCAGTTAAATAACTATTTGCTACGGTTTACTAGCTAAGCTATTTACGACAATGTCGAAGATTTCATTGTTTGTAGATAATTACAAAAATACACATTATTGTTGTATATATTTTTCAATTATAAATCACAATTTATGGTCAAGTAAGACATTCCTTTCTGCAGACAAGTACAGGATATTATTGTGATACATCCAACATTATAAAGTTGGATGTTCTTATAAGAATTATATTTTATCATTTGTTTATTATTATTCATTATTTATTGCACATCTTATCTACAACGCAAAACCAATACTGAGGATAAGTTCTTTTATCAACTGTTTATTTATGATTATTTTGTTGTTATAAATAATTGTTTTAATACAGATGTTGAATTAAAAATTATTTTTAAATTCTTTGTTCTAACATACAAATATCTTTTTCACTTTCTTTATTTATTTTCATGTCATGCTGCCTTAAATACGCTTGCTTGAGTATTAGGTATAATGTATATTAAGTCTTCAGAAAGAACGTTCAAATGAATATGTTTTATGTTCTGTATTTGTTTATATGTGTGTCAATTGTACGTCGATGTGTTGTCCTCGTGTATGTAACAGTGTTGTGATGTCCTACAGAGAGTACGGAGCACATGATCCTGAAACTGCCGGAGCGGCCGCCGACCGAAGCGAAAGCCGAACACAAGGATGGTGACTTCACTGTCACTCTATAAATTGCCTTTAGAAAGGCCTTTATTGGAACTTTTAGATGTTCTTCTTTTAGCATTCCAGTTTATGTTTAGTTAAATGACTCAGTGGCGGGACCACTTGTTTGTGACTGTCCTTTAAAAAGGACGGTAAGAAATATTCGTTATATGTTGTTAGTATTGGTCCTGTTTAGTAGGTAGGTGAAAATATTGATGTAAGTCAACACAATCTCAATTTCACAAAAAGCGAATCTCAAAAATATTATATCGAAATGTAATGTAATAAGATGTACTTTGTCTGTCTTTGTGTTCGATATTAATATCGATAAAATACATTTAATCGTAATATTCCCAATTTATTCCAACTAGTCATGTTAGATTAATGTTTGTTGTGAATCTCAAAGGGTAAAGTTAATGTTGTAATGTCTTCCATCAGGTTGTGCAATAAATTAAACTGTTCGTGCAAAATAGTTGCAAGTATCTTATTAATATTTACAAGTATTATTAGAAGTATTTATAGTACAACTAGAGTTGTTGAATCGTTGTGATTTATTAATGTTACGTAAAATATATATAATGTATTATTTTGTTCCAAGTCAGTTACCATAATTATGCCTTAAACTTGAATATCAAACATGATGATAAACATGTTTCATCTAAAAAAAAAATTCAAAAAAAAAAATTAAGCACCTTCCTCTTTTTTGTTTGTTTAAAGAGCTTAAATATTTTTAATAAAAATAATCTCAATTCAATCATCTATTACTAAAGATTGTGTGAAATTACAGTTACAAGGTAAAAACGACTATATATAACTATATAAAAAGGTGTCCTAAGGTCTTAGCTATGTATTATTAAAAAGTCAAGCTTATTTGAAAACGTCATTACACTATTTTTGCTAACCGTCGATAGATATATTTGTAAAATAGGGCACAAGTATATTTTACTACATTTTTCCATTATACTAAGCTTGCTAGTGACAACAAATATTAATGTGCTGGATATATAACTTAATGCTTAGTTACCACGAACCTTTAGGCTATTTTTATCAATTATTTATTATATGTGGTTTTGGAACTGGCATGGTCTAGCTATAACTTCAAGTCTCAAATTAGATGTAATTGTAAAGAGCAAAAGCCGACAGATTAATGTGAAGTTTAAGATCGATTCTCAAAAATGGCGCTATTGTTAATCGTATGGATTTAATTTAGCAAAAAAACTGTCGTTAGCATTAAATACGCCAAGGCAGTAAATAACTCGAAAGATACCTTCACAAAGTTTTAGATTACTATAAACTGGAACAAATGTATACCTAAAATTAATATTGTAATATTTATTTATGTTATGCAGTAAGAGATAGCGATCATGGTTTGTATGAATAATCTCGTTCTATGTAAATATTGAATGAATTATTTATGTTGTGACGTTCATTTGTCTTTAATTTATAACACCTGAGCACCGTTACAAGACAATGCAATATGCGTAGGTTCGTTAATCCTTTGTGATGATTTTAATGGAATCTCGTCATCGATTGGTAGTCCAATATTTGACGAAGTTTCTTTCAGAATGAAGTCTTAATTTTATGTCATAGTTCATTGCGCTGCTCACTGCGGGTTGGTAATCTTCACATAATTATTAAAACGTTATTTTCTTACGTTTTTTCCATCACCAATAAAGTCAAACTTATTTTTTAAAGTAAATTCATACCACTGCACACATTGTACGATTGTTTTTCACGATGTAGATAATGCCATATAGTATGAAAATCAATATATTCTTAAAAAATATATCTTAATAACAAAATACTTCGTATTAAAATTTACTAAATTTTACACATATAACGCCGACAATGTAAGTAGAAAACGTCATGTCGACTATTTGCGTCTCCTAAAGAGTGGGTTGATGTATACCAAAATAAAACACCGAACATTCAGTGTTACTACAGAAACAGCTGCAATTAATATTACACAATACATAACTAGATAATCTGTAGGTATAAAGTGGAAGGTTTCTCACTTCTAATTAACCATAGCAGAGCCTTAATTAGAGAATATAATTAGTTAGAACCAAGAAATTTGGATAGTTGGTTGTTTTTATGATGTACACACCACACTAAAGGATTTCATTATTTTTCATCCCTAAGGGGTTGCCCCCTAGGAATGTAAATGGATGTTTTATTGTGTATTATAATCTCCGCGTCCGAAGTCAACATACTTAGGTACGTATTAAACCTGTACTTGTATGAAAATGGTGATAACATTTGTCTTAAATCACATTAATTTTCTTTCTTAATAATATTGTATACTATAGAACTACACAAACATGACTGAATAAAGTTAATTTAATACGTAATAAACGCACAAGTAAAGTCACCAAATTATTATAATTTTTAATGGTATATTTTGGTGTGTGACGTGATATCGCTTCTGTGTATGTCCTGTATTCATGTGGGAGTATGATACTAAGTATTGTTTTTATCTACTTTTATTATTCTATTTTTGAAAACATAAATTCTGCTGAATGTTAATTTTTCCATTTTTTTCCATCCAACTACAGAATCATTTAACGATTCAATTATAAGGCAATGGTTCATTTTAATGTCAATTTTTACAATCATAATACCAACAATTGTTAATTTTCTATTATCAGCTATCAGCTATATATCATTATATTATTTACAACTTTAGAGTTGTACATAATATAATGATTAACTAAATTATATCAAAAATCAGTTGCATCAATCAAATTATTCGAGTTACTTCACTGAGAAATATTTCTTTAATTTTTTCTCTACATTTACAGACTACTTAGAAAGTTCTCCGTTGACGGAGTCAATACTGTACCGGAACGCCAAACCACTGGCAGGCTCCCCTCTCGCCAACATAGCTGATAGACTGGTCGTGGACGCCATCAGACGAGCCAGTTTAACGAACAGGCCATCTGTAGTCAAATATCCACCAGATTACTTCAATGGCCCCGAAGATCATTCATCGTCTTCGAGTGAAGAAGAAATACCGAAGAAGCATCGAACGAAAAAAGGGAATGCACATTGATTATATTTTAATAACTACGTACTAATCATCGTTCTATGTAGAGGAAATAATTAATTAGTATAGAAGCGACCATCTGTGTAGTAAATATAAGTTCCTACATTTTTAGGAGCTTAGATTTTTGAGAAGCTTTTGAGACAAATTAGATTTAGTATTTTTTATTGTAAAACGTCTGTAATTAGCTTTTTACATCAATGATATTTATAAAAGTAAACACAAGTCTAAACAAAGAATGGCACTCGTATAATAAATAGTAATTGATACAAGTTCGAATATTTTGTATATGATCGAAAATATTTGGCGAAATTTCTCGTTTTTAATTATTTTACTGGTTATACACTAACAGGTTTTTGTACAATATACAGTTTTTCCCGGTAATATTATAAAGTAGATAATTAAAAGATCACTTAGGATATACATGCACTTTCGTCATCATATCTTTATATATTTTAAGTTTTATAATAACATAGATTTGGATTAGCCATTAAAAGATTTATTATTATAATTTATGCTTCCTTCATAAGTTTTATTGGAATAGCGCCATCTCTTGGTGAGTAGCACTAATACATTTTCAATAAAACTAGTCTACGAGGTGTGTTAGATAAGCTAGAGAAATGTGATAAATTGTGAAATTATGTTTTAACAATTTCACAATTACTGGTTTATTTATGTTTATTATAGATGCTTGCAATAATTCTAGTGTTGATAAGTCATGTTGTAGCCTTTACGATCAATTTCCACTAACATTCAAAGAAAATATTTTACTATGAATTCAATTAATGTTTGACGAATAATATGATTCTTCAGTGTGATTGTAGTTATTATAGTAATGAAATAAACCATTTTTATGTCTTTTTCATATATTTTTTCAAGTATTATCTTAATATAAGTTTGAATTACACGATATAATATTGTTTCATTTTATTTTATGTTTCCCTAAATGATTATTTAACGTATCTATACAAGCATACTTTACCAACAATTAATGTTATGTAAAACTTACGAAACACAAATTAAAGTTGGTTGAGTAGGTAATATTCGGAACATAAACACCGTTTCTTTTTTATATAATATTCAAGTAGTAAACAAACACGCAGTCCATCCGATGGTAAGTCGTTACTGTAGCCTGTAGACGTTTGTAATCAAGATAAGATTACTTTTACGAGAGGTTGGCCACTGGTGCATTGATACTCTTGCCTACAGCTTTTCAGGTACAGAACAAATGTGTAAGGGCCATTTGTGGTGCTCCGGATATGACAGCTGCAAACCGCTATTTAAAAAGTATCGGGATCTTTGTGTATTTGTCAAGGAACATTCTGAGTATTTCAAAACCCATAAGCAAGTTGTTAGCAGACTTGTAACGGCTAGAAATAAATTTAAACTGTACTTGCGTCTAAGTCGACTAAAATTATACAGCAGAAACTCTTTTACTATAATAGTTTCCAATCAATTGCCTAACTGCTTTAAAAATTTGCTTTACATACTTTTAAAAGGAAACTAATTGGCTTATGGAAAAGTGTTTTTATAATTTAAAATAAATATAGAGAAAATAATTGTTAAATTCACATTGTATCCATGAATGAAATCTATTGATAATAATATAGAATTTAATTTTAAATTGACATTGACTAAAATATTATTTACAAAGGGTTCGACCACCTTATTCTGACATAGTAATAGTCTTCTAGTTTATGTTTAGCGACATAGGTATAGGTATAGAGTTCGCTTTATTTAAACTGTATCTACGGTAGGGTTAGCTTAAATAGCATAAATTCATTATGTGAAGTGATTTGGGCGATTTATCGAATCCGACCCCCTACTCCTGTGGTAAGATGTAGTGAGAATTGTCTCCACACAAAGTAATTGAACATAAGATTGTACAAAATTAGGGGTTAAACATATTTTACTTCATTTAATCTAGTTGTCTCGCTATTTTACACGGTATTTTATTAATAAATGAGCATCCATTGTACACTAAACAATGATAAGGTTAAATGAAACGCGTCTTAAAATTATAAATGTATTTAATATAGGTCTAATATAATTTATCAGGAAAATAAGCTTTCAATTGAACTAATACGGCGACGCCCGCGCCGCCTAGGCCCCCGATTATCTACAAAAATATTAAAGAACAATAATACTACAATTTGCAGTCATGGTATATATTTTTGTCACGAAAAATGCACCTATTCATCTAACCTACAAATCGCATACAAAAATATTGAACAACAATTAATTGTTGACATTCAATTATATAAATACAAATACATATAAATTGCACTTTAAAACTCTAAGCATTAGTAACACTAACACTTAATCCTTGATTAGTCAAATCTAAGGCAAAGATAATCTTCTATATTGAAAGCTAGATAAGACAGATTATGTACGTCATTATCCTTATATATATAAATGATACTAATAATAAAATAAGGAACGCTTGCTATTTTGTACAATTTTTCGATTATGGCATGTAATGTTTCGTCTATTAATTATTTACCTTGTGCGTTCATATTTTACGTAGATTGAGGCAGACTTTAAATAACTATTTTGGATTTTATCCAAGAAGCTTGTAGCGTAAATAGGTATTTATATTGTCAGATTTGTAATTGCTTTAAATAAATACGTAATTCAACTATAACAATACATCGTTTTTAACTGGTTATAAATTTATTTCCAAAAATACATTTATCAGAAATTTCGTTAAAACACGAATTATAAATGTTTAGGGATATATTTTTAGGAGAAATCGTAACACCTGTGTAAAACTGACTTGGTATATTAGAATATTTCACTTCTTTACCACATTTACACAATTTGTTGAAACTTTAGGTAAAACAATGGATTATCTTTAATTAATTGGAAGATAAATATAGTACTAAGCTTACTATCTATTTTGTACTTTTGAGTCACGATGCATTTAGTTATTTGTTCTTCTTGAAACACTTTAAGGTTGTGAAGTGTGAATTTATTACATTCAAATAGTATGACACGTTATATTTCACTTATAAGTATTGTAATTCGGAAGTTGTATAACACAAAACGTTTTGTCGATATATATTCTGTTCTTTATATATTCAATATATTGTTATTCAAAGCAATAAGTCTAAAGTGAGAGCATTGTTTTGGTACAAATAACTCTCCAACCAATTAGAATGCTGCTCAACAAGAATTGTGTAAATGTAGTAATATTTTGCAAAAACATGATTTTCTGCAATTCCTACCATTATTTTGACTATTAATAGAAAGTAGACTTCGTTCCTTTTTATTCCTTACAAACTAACAACAGGGACTCGAGCCTTAATTTGAATGCATCCAGAAATTCTCAGTCCCTGTAATGTAATTTTGCTAATAACATCTAAATAAATACTTGGTCTAAGTTCAACCCTGTCTCATTTTGTATTGTTGAAGTAGATGATGCCGTAGAAATTACTTGTCATATGAGAACACTAATAGGCAATAATGTCTTTTAAGAGCAGCATTTGACTAAAAATGTCGTTATAAAAACCCCGTGACAAAGTTAAGGTATTTTAAATTGAATGAGGCTTAATGCACGTCAGCTTTTCTAATTGGGTAAGATTCACTTTATCCATACACATATTTATCTAGTAACAGCGTAAGGTCTAATAGTAATATTATATAATAAAAACTCAAAATTCTACGCCAGTTTAAGTAGTGGGAACAACAAGGCGTTCCAGCCAGTCAGAAGATCCTAATAAAGTCTAGCCAAAATATGTAACATACATTTCGATTAATATTACTAATTTATAGACTTGAGATGAATTGTTACATTACCATAATTATTATGTATATGAATTAATGAATGATACCCAATTTCAGAAAGATCCTCCCTATGATTGGATAAAATTACAACTTTAACCGTTGAGGCCCACAATTCAAATAGATATATTGCAACTATGTTATAGCGTAACTGGGTGCATACAAATTTCTTTTGCGTATATAAATTGTTTTCTGACCATTATAATTCGTAGTCTCGATGTCGGCGACTCTCATACATTTGCAATACAAATAACACAAAGCATTCATTTATAAGCATATAATAATGCTTTACATCTCGTTTACCAGACAATTTCTGCACGCAATGTGATAAGTCTAACGGTTTACGTTCTAATTGGTTTCTAAACCAAAACTACATTTTGGATTTACACGTTGCATACATCAAAACATCAGTTCAAACATAATACTGTTTGGTAACCAATTAGCATCAAGAACTAAGCGACCTTTACATTTTGCAATTTTTAGCATACTAATATAATAGCAAATAAATAAAATAAAAATACGCAGAATATGACATTTGACGAGAGCACGTCGAACTAGTTTAACATTTACTGACTTTATTAGACAGCTAAAGAAAAAACACAATATAATTTGTGTAAAGCAACGCCTACCTACTAATATTAAGTTTAGTTCACCTCATTGCTTTCTTGCCTTGATAGCATTTATTTTTAAAGTTTTGGATAATGCAAGCAAACTTTAACATTACTTAAAACTGCATAATGTAAAGGCCATAAACTATAGAACACTAAATCTACGTATCATTTACATTAACAACTACATTGGCTACTGTTTCACTGGTGAAACGGACATGCGCATTACCTCGTGAACGTGAAGAGGGATTAGGTGGGGAAAGATAAAATGGATTGACATCATTAGAAATTGAAGAGCTACTAAAATTCTCTTCATCGGAGGATCTGTTGGAAGAGAAATGGATACGATTGACATCGTTGATACAGTTGCTATCGAAAACATAACTGCAATGTTCAGGCGAAAGATGCGATGGGTATATTGGTCTAAAACGCAATAGACTATGTTTTATTGATTCTTTGTGACCGGGGTGCTTCGGCGATAGATGACCGAGGTAACTCGGGTGGCGTAAGAAGTGGTCTGGCTGTAAGTACTCCGAATGAACGGAAGATGAGAAGTGTCAGGCTGGCTCCGGTTCAGGAGATGTCACGAGAATAGGTATAACTGAAGTTTTGTCCGTTATGTGATTATCGCTTGGCGATCTGTAAAATAAAAAATATTGAACATAAATATCTAAACCTGCCTTAGTCTTATATAAGTAATACAGAGCTGGGATATCGGAAGCATTCTGAACTGATTGGTATTTTGTTTTAATTATTTTAAATATAAACTTTAACAATTTTGTATGAACTAATTTTACCAAATGAAATTGATCGCAATGTGAAACTTGAGGTAATTTTTGAAAATTAAGGAAGGAAACATACTTTTTCATTTTATTATTATGATGATGATGATGGTAATCTTTATGATCGTGTCCATTCACCGCGTGGCCGTTAGGAGTTAAAATATGTGTTCGTTTCATACTAGCGTGACTCTGACTTCTATGCATATGACCCTCTTTCGGCTCCGTTTTAACCTCTGACATTCCTGTCATTGAGTAGTTCTTGCTCAACGTCTCCTGGCCGTTTTCTACTGATAAGTGGTTATGGCTGGAATTCCTCGATTTCTCATTAACATGTTGTACGAAGTTATTTTGTGCCATGAGTCTATTCTCTCTTGCTCTAGCTTCAGGTATTTTAATTTCAATATGCTCATCGAGTGACATGGAGTCAACAGAACTGAGATCCAGAGTATCGTTGGAGAACGTCTTCGGAATCGTACCAAGCATACGATCTGAAAGTATGAAAATAATTATTGTTTTGCTTGCATTTAATAATCAAGGTATGGATTTAACACGATTTTCATATTTTATGTTGTCTGTCAGAAACTTTTAACACCATCAGCTTGATTAATATTACAAATGTTAATATTGTAAATGTTTTAAAATGATATCAAATATTCATCACAGTTTATTTGCTATTTTTATATCGTTTTATGCTGTATGCATCACAACTTTTTGCTTACATCAGAATTGTTCTGACACAACTCTTAAGTATAATCTGTTAAACTTGATTTATTTGTTTGCACATTCGAAAACAAAAGATTGTACAAATCAGTTACCTCATAATGTTTTTAAATTTCATTACGATTATCATACATACCTAACTTCTGCGAGGTGGAGACCGTTGCCCTGAGTTCGTCTAGTTGCTTCGCAGAACACAGCGGAGTGTCTACTTCGTACGTGTTGTTGAACCTCGTGTAGTCGACCTGAACAATGAAATCATTAATATTAAATCTTTTATTGTTAAGAACAGG
>DWLI01003115.1:0-12203 GCA_018249915.1 Cecropterus dorantes dorantes
GATTTATTTATTTATTTATTTAACAAAATCTACAGCTACTAAAATAATATCTATACTATACTTTCTATGTTAAACTAATTAGCCAATTACGGATTTACATCTTATGACTATAACATTCAATTGCACTGCAACACTAAGTATAACGTGTGTGTGTATGTGCGAGTGTGTGTGTGTGTGTGTGATAAATAAGTTCAAAAAGTATTTCTGGTATTCTTCTCGAATGTGTTCAAAGTGCACACATAAACACATGCGATCGGTGTCGCCACTGCGCTGCGATCAATACTGGCTGAAAGTTTACGAAAGGGTATATTCTGCACTATGTGTTATGTACACAAATAGCACTGACTTTGGGTCAACTGCTAAGTTTAACCCTAAAATATGTTTTTCATTAAAACAAGTGATGTTATTAGCTTAACATACATTTTTTGTTACATAGTCATCAATGTTTGAATATTTTTCAAATCTCAACATTATGAGACCAAAACTCATATCAGTTGTTTTATTATAAGAAATAATAGGCATTTTTTATGCACCAAGAAGTACTCGTATAATCAATTTCTGAGCGTTAAAAAGTATTCTATTTATACACATCGCTCCTACACATATAATCTATATTTACGCCACTGTAATCTTTAAATCTAAACCAGTAAGCAGTAACCACTTGTGTATTTCCAAGAATCTAATCGAGGGCCCCGCCCGGCGACTTCATTCACGAACGACGTAAATATAGGCCTCGTCATTGTGCCGCGATCGATAAAGGTGTGATACTCAAGTTATATATGTTAACTAAAATAACAAACGACTATGCAGTCCACCTTTGGTAAATGTTCAGAGGAGAACATTGGACATGTCCATGTACACGTCAGGTCCATCGTTATAATCAACTCTATTTAAAACAACGGCTCCATGAGAAACTGATTACATACTCGTATGTACTCTTATAGTCACTCTGGGACTAAAATGGTAACTTCAAATCTAGGTTCACTGGCAATAGTAACATTCAAACCAAATGAATGAACACGTTAGAAAAAGGCGTGGCAACGGTGCCTCTTTTAATATAAATCAATTAGCATAAAATCAACTTCAATGGCAAAGAAATAACTTTTAATGCGACTGCCAGTTTTTTTTTAATATTTAAATATATAAGATAATATATAAGATAAATGCGTATTTTGCTATATTTTCAAATCTCACCACATTATTGAAATCTGAACACAGTAACGCTTAGCCCTGTTATGAGGCAGAAATAGTCAGCAATATTCAAACGATGCTTAATTTATAAAGTCTTGAACACGGCGTTTAATCCGTGTTATTCCGAGTCTCGTGTTTAGTGTGAAAAGTAATTGGCGTAAGAAAAATCTTTCCTGAGACATGTCAAACATGGATTGATGATACTTTGTTTTATCACCTGGATTAACGTGACAAAGCTAACTCGTCCGAGTTCGTGACAGGACAGTAATGGGTTAATATCTGTTTTCTCAAACGCCGGCCGGCTCCAGTTTTCATTCACTTGCAAACGTAAACATAGGCGGCCTCGGCATTGCGCCACGATCGATACAGCCTGCGAATGTCAAGTTGAAGGGGGCGCGTTGACGTCAGCCGCCCACGCCCGCCCGGGGGGAGCGTTGCGAATGGGCTAATACTGGTTTCAGGAATATTATTTTTCAGATAACTTGAAGGTGATAGAATCCTTCGTGGTTTGACACCAGGGAATCAACGCTAAACCTATATTTGCCAAATAATGCAATGATAAACACTTTTGTGTTTAAGTTTAAGGGTGTGGTAAGAAGACAAATAAATACAAAACATTTCAACAACACGCGTTGCTGAATAGCAACGCATTTGTTGGGAAAATATAATTGGTATAGCGGTAGTAGCCGAATGTGTAATATATGTGTATGTGAATGATATAGATGAATGTGATTTAAAATACGTCATATTCCAAAATATATCAATATATAAAATGATATGATGTAATTATTGTACTAGATTTTTATTTTAGTAACATTAATAGTAGTAAAAATGTACGTGCAATTCAGAGGACAATATTCCGGGTAACTTTATAAATTAAATACTGTTGTAATGCTCGGTGCTCTCGTAGGCGGCTACGCTGAGGGACGTAGGTGTCGTAGCAGAGGTCAAGCGTGCTAATATTACTTTTCAAAGGTATCTGGGTTTGCTACTTATTAAAGTTAACTTTGATAATATTATTTGTTTTTAATATTTACGCCAAATAATATTTATTAAATACTAATAATAATACGTGTCATTTTATTGAATCTTGATTTATGGAATTACTTTAAAGTTTCTGTATATGAAAGCCTGTAACAATATATTCCTTTATAAAATCGAAAATGACTAGATTATTTACGCGCCTCCGGTCCTATTGGTCACGAATGCTGTGGCAATGAGTATCCGATATGTTAATCCAGGTCATCCACTATCTGTGTGTCAATTTTCAACGAAATCTGACCAATAGTTTTTGCATGAAAGAGTTAAAACACACATAGGTACATACTTTAAAACTTTTGCATTTGTAATATGAGTTTTCTGCAGAAAATATACGACCTATAAACTTAAGTAACATCGATTCCGGTCAGCAGTTCGATGATTGACCACTTGTTGGTCCACACTTATTTTAATTCAGAGGGCACGTGTACCCGTCAGTTCCAATTAGTATTGAATTTCAGTTATTCAATCTTGTTCAATCTTGACAGCCTTACAAATGTTTTGAAAATAATCGACATGAGTGACAGCACGCGTAGCGGAGCGGTCACCATACCGGTCTGACACGCAGTGGGTTCCGGGTTTGATCCCCGGTCACACAGATAATGATGAATTTGGATTCTATTCTGGGTCTGGATGTTTGTGTATTTGTCTTTGTACTTGTGTCCATGGTACTCACGACACAAGAAAAAATCCTAGTGTGGGGTCTGAGTGTAAAAAAACGTGTGTGTGTGTGTGAGTTTTCACTTTACTCTTCCTCCTCGTCCTCCTCCTCCTCCTCTTTCCTCCTTCCTCCATATCGTAGGGTCGTTCATATAATTTTATCATTTTTATGATCATGATAATATCTGTTATTTTGTGAATGACGTTATACGTGTTACCTACGTAAGTAAAAAACTTGAGCGGTAGTCACCTCATTTTATCATTGAGTATGAAGATAAGCGCTATCAGCAATAACTGTTTTTTGCAATTACATGTGTTTTATATAGGTAAGTGTAGGTATCAGAGGTATTCCTGTTAATTCCACAGGTGCTGGGTTCTATGTCTGCCAAATTGAGATGATTGAGTCAAATAATTTTAAATCCTAAATGTGAATACTATTTTTGTGATCTGATATCTTCGTACAAAATTCCACGGGCAGTATATGACTATGTCAGCATTTTTTTGCCTATTTTTATAATATGGAAGCAGTCGAGCATGCAGTCCACCTGGTAAGTGACCAATACCGCTCATAGACATCTGTTGTCAAGTCCAGATAAGATCTTTTTACTAGTTGTTGGCTGCAGATGCGTTGCTACTCCTGAGGAGTATGTTGGAACGCCTCGGATTCGTATGTCTCCCTTAACACATTTCAGACACATCGCATAACGCTGCTTTTATAAGCAGAAACAGATGTGGCGGTGACGTTTCCGGAGTCGAACCCCAAAAAGTTCTACCACCTTCAAAAAGATAAAACGCCTCGGCCAAGCATGTCATCCTCGTACACCATTCAAGACACAGTTGCTCTAAACACTGCTCTGTTATTAGGATTCTACTATATTTTGTATAATATTAAATGAGCAATGTAATGTAAATTGTAGTATGAACTCGTTTGTTCATACTACAATTTACATTACATTGTAGTTCACACTACAATGTAATGTTAATATATAGTACAATGTAAACATAACTAAAATATAATCTGTTGCCATGTAGTGTCTACGTTGTTGACGTAAATCGCGTTAGACTTCCCCGAAATTATTGACTACGGCGCTACCCTACCCGTTATTTACCCCTGGGCGGGGGTCGGTGTACGTCACAATTTTCCACAGGAGAACAGAAAAAATGCTCCGTTTTGTTCAATAGGGTTGATAACTAGGACACTTATATTAGCTATCCATTTCGATTGGCTTTGAATTTTAATGAATTCAATAAATTTAGTAAAATGAAATTATATTTTTTTTTTATAATATAGAAGTAGCAAACGAGCATGCTGTCAGTCTGATGGTAAGTGGACAACGTCGCCCACGGATACCTGTATTTAACCCTAGATAAAATTAGCCTTACTTGGAGATGACCATAGATGTGTTGCCTAAATATTTTGTTACACCTAAATTAAATTAGCTTAGGCATATTTTGTTAGAATTACACTTTTAGTGCTTAAATGAAATGTTCTATTTTATAGCACTATGGTAATAAGCTATTCCGTTTTATGCGTAATTCGTGACTAACTGTCCATTAAAAATATTATTAGTAAATAAAAATGTCGTATAAATATTATAAAGCATGATAATTTAAAATAATGTTGTCAAGGGTATGTGAAGTTTAACTGTAATTTATCTATTAAAATAATGTCGTCAACGGTATGTGAATTTATCTAAATATGGTGGAGTAAGGATAAAAAATAAAGCAGTTACGTGGGATTACTTAGGGTAAACGTTTAGAGGTGGTAGAAACCTTTGTGGTTCGTCTCCGAAGGTACCGTGGTCATACCTATTTTTTGTGATAACAGCAATCTTAAGTGCTGCTGTGATCTAGTCTGAAGGGTATGGTAGTACATACGAGTTCTTAAACGAGGCGTTCTATCCTAGTCTCTAAGGGTGGCAACGTCAACCCGACGTTAGAATCTTATAT
The DNA here is from genome assembly GCA_018249915.1 of Cecropterus dorantes dorantes. NCBI lineage: Eukaryota > Metazoa > Arthropoda > Insecta > Lepidoptera > Hesperiidae > Cecropterus > Cecropterus dorantes. Next base: position 4,840 of record DWLI01003115.1, read on the forward strand.
GGGGTTGATTACAGACGTATATATTCGGTAGTGGCTACTTACGACATTGGCCCTACTGTATGCTCCTTTGCATATAACGTAAAAATACAAGCAAATCTATGAAAAAATAAATCAAATTTGTTGTATGCCCCCTTAAATGTTTATTTTATTTCGTTTTTATTTTTCATCTGAGAAAATTTCAACTGTCTAGCTATCACGATTCATGAGATACGGCCTGGAATAAGATAGGCGGACAGATGAATACGCGGACAGCGGTGTTTTAGTTATAACGAAACAAAGATCGTTGCGCAAAACTTTTCGTCCTCCAGTTATATAATCAAGCCTGCGATTTTGCATAACATAAGAATTACGTGGTATTCTCGAAATACGCGAAAACCTTTCGAAATCCGACGATCGTGACGTAGATTGGGTCTCTACGCCGCTCTACGCAATGTAGAGACCACCCACGCTTTTTAAATGAGGGCATTGCAAATATTCGCGTGGGAGTTAAGTAGTGCGCTTTCGAATAGTTCCAATCTCAGTTTTTTACCATTTTTGCTGTATATGCCTTTTTATTTATAACGAAACTATTATTTTTAATATGAAACTTCGAGCGTATTATTTTCTTTATTTCAATTTTTATACTGAAAAATCTATTGTATGTGAAGTTAACCTGCTCATAAAATCTACAGATATTAATTATACATGTTATATAGATTGTCTATGTATATTAGGTTCATACTATACATAAATTGCACTTATAAGTATGTAAGTCATATTATATGTACTACAAGTCTCTATATACTTATATAATTATATTTTAACACGTTATATATAGTTTAAGTCTATATGTAGATACGTCAGAAATACCTACGTATTTATGCGAGTGTAGAGCTCATTACTAGTTTGAAGGGTGTAACGGAGCGAAGTTACAGTATGAAGTACGTATGAAGCATTCATAATAGACGTTGAATAGTTTCAGATAGAGTTAAAACGCAGCAGTGTTGTTGTATAAACAAGATACAGTGCTTAATTGTTTGTTATCACAATATCACGAATTGGCTTTTATGAGATTGCATTTAAAAAAATCCGCGCTATTATCGAGACGTTCTCAAAATCTTCAGTACAGTGACTTTAGTAAAAGTTTATCTTGTTGCAATGAAATGAAATGAAATAAAATGAAATGTAATGTCTTTATTTTGTATAGGCCTACGGGGGCACTTACAAATTGTCATTTACAATATTTTTTCTTATACTACCACCGGATCGAAACATGACCTCAACTGAGAAGATCCGGCAAGAAACTCGGCGGGTTTCTCTTTTTTCTTTGTAAAACTTTTTTTTTTCGAAACAATCATTGTTTTATGTTTTATAAATAATAAAAAAAACACTTTCTACACTCATAGTCCCACGCATGGATTTTCTCCTGTGTCGTCGGTACCATGGAAACACAAAGACGAATACACCAACACCCAGACCTACAACAGAATTTAAACTCATCAGTCAGATGTCTGGTCTGGCCGGGAATCGAACCCGGAAGCCACTGCGTCAGACCGGTATGGTGAACGCTCCGCCACGTGGGACGTCAATTATTTCAAAGTCCATCGGAAGGTATGGTCTTACACGAAAACATAAACGAGGCGAGCACATTGCAATGTAAGGAGAAAAATGGAAACAATAATTATTTTGATGAAACAACGTAGACACGTACTAAGGGTAAGATAAAATATTATATCCTTGTGTCAAAAGGATTGTAATATGGAGATAGGGAATATAGATTTTTTCAGCTACTGACGTAGATAGGCTTGCTTGTGTAGGAGGGCGATAATCGGCTCCAGAGAGCCTGATTACACAGATACACGAATGGCCGGAACTCGGGTGTAACTTGGTTTTGAGAAACATCTTTTTTCACCCATCAACGGAAAATTGTCATCGGCTGTTTTTAATTTTATTAATTAACGTTTGAATTTAATTTTTTCTACTTTTAATTTAATTATTTAATTAACGACCATATTTTCGGTTCAAACTTTTTGCCAAGAGTTGCAAGGATCAAAGAATCAGGATTGAGCATTAAAAACTCATGTACGTATCAGATTTCATAATGCCATGAAATTTCGCTGTAAATTGTAGCACAATTTGCAAAAAATGGTTGAGCGCTAACTCTTGCAGTGCTAACTGAATTTCATGGCAGAGCGGTTTTAGTATCAGATGCCCTAGTCTTCTGCTACATTTAAAAAAGCACATGTTATTCTTGGCAGATACAAAGTTTACATAGTAATAGGTACATAACACATAAATCTCAAGGGAAATAAAATTATAGAAGACTAACATATTTCCGCGGCTCCACTCTCTTCTTGTTTATCTACAGCATAAACTATGTGTTACGAAATACAACCCGTAGTTTTTGAAATAGTAACACACACATACATCCTCACAAACTTTCTCATTTATAATATTAGTAACATTCCCATTCAAAGCCAGTATGAAACAACCGTGATAACGCAGTTTAAATGTATATGAATATTTATATACTTTCGTGAATTTAAAGGGCTTGAGAATCGCTGTAAATGTTTGTATCAAAATAATGAGGATTTCGTTTTCATCGTTTTGGTGGGGTTGGAGGGGTGGGGGCGCTCCGCAGTGGGTTACTGCATTGTATTTGCATGAAGATTGAATATAGTCAACTTGATTCACATTTGCATTCATATTTTGCATTATTTAATTTTTAGTACGAAGTTATTGATTTAAATGATTAGTGAAGAAGTTAATAATAATAATATATAAAGTACAATAACGCGCAAAATTAAAACAAGAAATACTATTTTTACTAATATTATAAGAGAGTAGAGTTTGTTTGGCTGAACGGGCTAATCTCAGGAGCTACTGGTTCGAATTTAAAAAATATTTTTGTGTTGAGTAGTAAATTTATGGAGAAAGGCTAAAGGCTATTTAACATAACGCTATGTTTGTTTGTTTTTTTTTTAATTAGCAGTGGGTGAAACCGCGAGGTACAGCTATATACAATAAAATGTGTCGTTCAAAATCTCGGTTGTGACATAGTACCCGAAACACTGGGTGTAGGAGCAAAGAAATATCAAAGGTTATTTCATTAGTAGCTTCATAATAATTTCACGTAACTACTGTATAAAAATAATATTAAGTAAAGATTTTGATACCTAAATTTAAAATTAAGTTAATTAAATAAATGTTCGTAATGGCACGTTCGTATGACAGTTCCAAATTTGTAGTGACGCCTTTAGCGTAATTTGTTAAAAACGATAAAAAGTATCACAAAATAAATATATTTACTAAAGATAATTCACGATATGGAAAAACAATGAAGTATCACAAAATTAGTGTTATATCCACTAAAGCTATGATTCTGTAAATCTAAAGCTGTGTCAGATCAATCTGCAAAATCTCGTTTTCAGACGGTAATTTCCTCTTTCGTTAAACGCTACGGTTTCTATCGCCGCCTATTTGTAGTTAGGTCAGAGCATATTTACGTTTTTAAAGAGCATTCATAGTTTTTCTGTTATAATAGTGGATAAATGTTTGAAGTTACATATTAATAACGTCGCTTTGTTATCTATGCGCTAAGTTAAAATACTTTTAATCATCAGTGATTTAATTAAGGAAATTTTAGTAAAACTTATATTTTGACGGTTGTAATCCTCTCTGATTCTCGGGTATAACTCAACCATAAATTCTAAACGACTTTTTAAAGCGAAAATAACTTTCCAGCGTATAAAAACAAAAAGCCAAACCTTTCGCTACTGAAGTGGGTTCGCAATTTCCAGCTAGGGGGTGGGTTGGGGGCTATCGATTGGCCGCATGAATGGCGTTGACGTCACGGGCCTGCGCCGCGCGCAGCCTTGAACTTGCATCGATCGTGCACTTGCAAAGGCTCAAGTTCGAGGGAACCAGCCGGTTACTGACTGTTGTGTTGGTAAATAGTTAATCGCGTCACGCTACCGTTTGCAAATTGTTGAGGGATTGTAGGCAAGACATTTCAAATCTTACATTAACTTTACACTGCTTACAACCTTGTGTAACTAAGTACATTCAAATATCTTAACATGTTTTTTTTTTTTGAACTGTGACGACACCATACGAACACCATACGAACGTGCCAATACGAACATTTATTTAATTATCGTAATTTTAAATTATTTTTAAGTTAGGTGAAATTATTATGAAGCATCTAATGAAATAACCTTTTTCTATATTTCTTTGCTCCTACACCCAGTGTTTCGATTACTATGTCACAACTTGTTATGTTTTATAATATTGAAGTAGCAAGCGAGCATGCAATCCACCTGATGGTAAGTGGTCACTGCCGCCCATGGGCTTCTGTAAGTACCTTCATATAGAACATAAGTTCTATCTGAAGTCAAATACGAGTGCGTTGCTACTCCCGAGGACAGAGATGGTCGCCTCATGTAAAAGTGTACCGTACCGTGTAATGTTTGAATTAAATTTGAAAGTAAACTGATTGGTTGTTACTATTAAAATTGTCTCGGAAAAATTAATACTATCACCGACACACACACAATATTTAAGTTGACTTATATATTTGATATAAGTCAACTTAAAAATAGTCTTAAAAAACAACTTAAATATTAATAATTATTTACTTTTATTACTTTTATTAGTAATACTTACCTACTATTACAGAATTTAAATAAATTTAAAGTAAAATCATGTTATGTAAGAACGGAGCTTTCGAACACAAGTTAGCTCTAAAACGTTAAAGACGTTACCCACTATACATATACCTATTGTCACCAATGTTCGTTGACTGAAAGATTTATAAAATTTAAAGTATTAAGGAAAGAAGTGTTCCCTATTTTAAGCCACAATAGCCATGCAGTTCTGTGCTTCGAACTTACTACGTATGTTTACGTACTAGTCAATATATTCCGAATTTTCGTATAAAGCAATATCTTGATTGAATATGCGTCTAGGTGACTGCAGTAAAAATAAAATGAGAAAATAAAATAAATTTTTAAACGTTTTTACATCCGCGGACTGACAAAATGAAATAAAGGTACTCGGTAAGAGGGAACGGTTTTAAAACCGACTTCAAATTGCAACATATATACTAGTTCTATTTTGTATACATAATTCAACCTACCAGATAGTATTAGGGTTAAAGATTGTGAGAAAGAACGAGTACGAGTATATACGTTTGCTATTCTTTTATGTAAAATTTACTGATCGGATTTCGTTGAAATACTTATGTATGATAGATAGTATAACCTTTTTTGGTGACAGGGGGGAAACCTAAAGGTACAGCGAAGCCATGGGAGAGACTTCGGGTTTTGGGGGATTTTTCAGTCCTTCGATGGCCTTTCTCAGCGCTTGCAGGATATTACGGGATCTCCAATGGAACGCACCAGTGCTCCTTATAGCGGCGCCCCTCTCGGGCTCATGTTCAGGGGGACGTTTTCCTATTCCACTGCATCTTCCAGTATCTGAAACGACATGCAGCCACTCATACCTCCGTTCTTCTCGGGATTGTTGGTTGGGCGGTTCGAGCTCCCACTCAAGCCGCACGCAACCCCATAAACACCCTTCTAGTCGCCCCTTACGACAGACAGGCAGTATTCTACTCCCCGGCTGCAGGGTGTCCTCAGGCATTACCTAGCCTGATCTGCCTTTGAAAAATATATTCCTGATTTCTAAGCCAGCAAGTAGTTAACTTATTAGGGCTAAAGTTGCAAGCAAATTATGTCGCAATTCTTTACAATTCTCTTAAAATAGCCGCATACGTGTACATTGTGACACAGAGTAACTTTCCCCGGATAAAGCCACAAATACAACTCGATGTATCGGAGTTAACAGTTTATTGGGAGCGTGTTTGTGGGGCAAATAGGATTTTCTGGGTACGTGACTCCGACGTTTTAAACTGACTAGCTTTGCCAAATAGAATTTCCATCATATGAGCGATATAAACTTGAAAATCTCGGTGTAACTGCTCCGTGGAATTTGATGGAAGAAATTTGTTATTTAATGTTTATGATTTGCACTTATTTTTTATTTAATAACAAACTTGATAGTCGTAAAAGTACAATAACTAAAATAAATATTATGATCATGTTTGAGTGATAACTTCAAAATTAATACAATGTTTTTTTTTATCTGCGCTACCACTTATATATTTTAATACATTACTGAAATACCGGGCTAAGTTGATTTTTTAGACAAATCCTCGTGTATCTTAGTCTATATTTATTTGTTTTTTTTTTTTTATTTTTTTTTTATATCTTGTAATAATCGCATTATGGGATTATTTGTTGAGGTGCTTGATTTAATCCTCAACATTGGTAAATAAAATACATCGCTGTCCTGCATGAGTAATCGCAAAAAAAAAAAACGAAAATTGATCAATTTTACGTTAAATATATCATTTTAATTCTTGTAGTTGTATTATTGTTATTGATTGTTTAATTTTAAAATTTTCACCTCTTCCGCTTATCGTTAAAACTGAACCATAGTTTAAGCTGAAGATAATTAACAAATTATCTTCAGTTTTAACTATGGTACGGTCTATAACTTCGTAGTTATAGAAGTAGTTTTTGTTGTTTAAATTACGTTTGGAAAAAAGAAATGAAAATGCAAGAGAAATGATAAGCAATAAAATTTAAACTTCACTTCTGTGTTGCAAACAAAAAGGTACAAGACACCAGGAACGTACAAATTACTTTTGTTATAGTATAGTTAAGTTATCTCGGAAATTGTAATAAAAAATTGTTTGCATAACAACATAAGTTTATTCCATTTGAAAACAATAGAAAATAATCTAATATGTTTATAATGTACTAGAGATGCCTCGCGGTTTCACCCGCTACATAAGAAAAAAAAAACATCTTTCATATAAAAGTTTTCACCCTTTCCACACCTTTCGGAGCGGAATTTTCAAAAATCCTCTCTTAGAGCTCCTCTACACTTCCTAAAGAATTGTCATACAATTTTTTTCTACGCTTAATAGTTTCGGCTGTGCGTTGTCTGTCATTCAGTCACTCAGTAACGGAAGAGTTTTATATATATAGATAATATTTAACTTTCAAATCTAAAAAACTAGTTGAATTTCATATTTTAGCAAAGTTTCAAGGTATCTAACATACTTTTAGGATGAGTTATGTAACAATAAATAATGTCGTATTGGCTATACATAACTGACAGTGATGTATACCGATCCTGGTTCAGTCCATCCCCTGTCCGGTGATTATAACTTTATGGGATGCATGATATACGGGACAGTTTTCCGTCCTTTCAAGCTGCGATATTACGTTTTTTTTATAATATTGAAGTAGCAAACGAGCATTCAGTCCACCTGATGGTAAGTGGTCACTGCCGCCCATGGACATCTGTAAGTAACT
>DWLI01003116.1:0-12203 GCA_018249915.1 Cecropterus dorantes dorantes
ATATTATCTTTTGTGCCAGAGACATTACCTATTGACCGAAAATATTATTAATATTACTGTTGGAAAAGACTTTTTCTCTTGTTACATTTATATTATAGTCAACAGACTTATACTTATAATGATTGAAGTAGTAAGCGAGCATGAAATTCGTGAAGCAATTCTTACGTTTCGGTGGAAGGGTGTGGTTGCCGGCTCACTTACATATGAGGCGGACTATCTTAGTCCTCAGAAGTAGCGACGCATCTGTGATCGACTTCAGATAGAATTCCTATTTTATATGAAGTTGCTTAAAGATGTCCATGGGCGACAGTCATCAGGTCTGCATGCTCGTCTGCTAATTCAATCTGATAAAAAAAGATAAAAAAAAGTTCACACGATGGTTAGTAGACACAACTGTCAATTGACATCTCATCATATAAACCAGCATGAGATATAGAACAGAGATTCTATCTGAAGTTAATTAGGTCGTACCGTATTTGTTCAACCAATTACCTTCAAAATTGTTAAAGTAATCAAGTAATTAACTCACGACAAATAAAACTTAAAACAAAACGCCGGAATGTATGATCTAGAAATATTTAAAAAATGAACAGTGAACTACTCCAAGTACCAGCACTTTTGACTATCTTAACCAAAATTTCGTACGAAGCAATTTACCAACTATAATCCTCTTATACTATTTTCGGCTCCCGTTTAAATGGAAGCGTCATATGAACAATCTAAGCGTGAAATACGTCAAGGATCGGTTTAAAACGATTTACCGCCTACGGCCAATAAGAATACGTAAGCCGAGATACCATACGTCACTCAAATTTTGAAGTCGGATCCATCCGAAATAGTTCCACATGCTAGTCTATTAAAATTACTCAAAATATACTTTTATGGTATTGAAGATATATAATTCAACAATGTATTTCTATTATTATATATTTAGTTGCATGTTGAATTTAACGTAAAATATGTTACTTATGATTTTAATTACTGACGTGAAATAATCTTTGAAAATATTTTGCTATATGATGTACTGTAATAATAAATGATTCCATCTTAGTCCTTAGGGGTCAACGCATCTGTGGCTAACCTTGGGTGAGACTGTGATCTTATCTAGGGTTGATTACAGATGTCCATGAGCAGCAGTAGACACTTACCATCAGGTGGGCTGCATGCTCGTTTGCTACTTCCATACTATAAATAAAAACATGCCAGGCGCGGTGACTAATGAAAAAAGGATTAAGGAACAATTAAAGAAGGCTTATGTCCTAATGAACTTCAAGCTGATGGAAGATGAATGGACTTGCATCTCTTAATCTAGCATAATCGATATATAAAAATGAGTCCCCATTTCCCTTGGTCATGGCATCACGCGTAAACGGCTAGACGGATTTTGCTTATTCTTTTTTTCTGTAGTTATTATAGTAAGGAGAAAGTATTCATAAAAGAAAAAATTACGAAAGTTGCGCGGAAAATTACAAATCTTTAAGAAACCTGACAAGCATTGACAGTATGCAATTATGTAATGTAACCTTATAGAGTTTGACAACCAATTCAAAATTCATGGTTAAGACAGCACAAAGTCTGTCGGGTCAGGTAGTTTTCTATAAATAAAGGTATAGTTACGAACTAAATCTTTACAAACACACAGTATTTTTGTGCCAATGTCGGTATGAAAATATAATTACCAAACAAGTCCGAAGGTTCTGTCATTTACTTCACCATGAGGCAGGATACACCTGTTTTGCAGAAATATAATTGCGAACTGCAAACGTGCGTCCCAGATGAATTAATGTTAGAGAAAGTACAAACGTGTTCAAACAAGGTAATCAAGTTTGCAAATCACAATTAATCGCTTCAAGCATCATTAGCTCTCTTATCGTCTACCCTCCGGCAATTAGCAAGTAGGATAACTTTAGCTTTGCAGATCTGATATTTGAAGCGCTATCACATGATTGAGTGGACTTCTTTTTATATCTCCACTTGAGCAATAAATATTCAACTGTTATTCTTTGTAAGAATAATCTTTAAAAAGTTAATGATATTTCATAGATAATGCCGGTATAAGGATATGAATTGATGGCCTTGTGACATGAATTTCGGCTACGTTAGGGATTCGGGGAGGAATATTAGAAAAATCATAAATGTGTGTGCAATTCACACAGGGCAGAAGTGAAGCTTAATAATTATTAATTCGTATATACGAAGTTCATTATACGAAGTTTATTATACGAGAGTTCAAGATTGGTATATACCAATCTTGAACTCTTTACAAGCTACGAAGTAAAATCGTTGGCGTAGTTTAAAAAGGCTAGTGGATTTAGTTGTTGCGTCGATAACTGTATTCTCAACGGATTTTCATTTTATAGAGTTTCAAATCACAAAGATCCTAAGAAATTTCCACTTCAATAATCCTAAGAAAACCTACGTGTCTGATTTTCTCCTTCATAAGTCAATATAGGCTTCGAACATTCTTATTTCTTAGAAAACTCAGCGGTAGGGCGGTAATGGATTAAAAACAAATTTTATCAATACTATATACATTAAAGCAAATACATTACAAATCGGTTCAAATCAAAAATATGTCTGCTATTAGGTACCAAAATTAATTCTTCTAACTGTTAGGAATTAGGATACATAATCCATTAAGCTGTCACGGTTACAGGTGCGGTATAAACTATTTGTTTCCACCGGCGGTCGGCTGGGCTGGTGCTAACGGGCCGCCCCAATTCGGGCACCGAAATAAACGCGCGGCCCGCACCGTGTCCCACTTGTCCCCTTCCTCCCCGCGAACATTCTAAGAGCTCGTTCATACTAGCGTTTCAACGTAGGCGTTTAAAAGACGTAGCTGCGTCGCCTACTACGAGGTAACGCCGCCTATACGCGATGTACGACACATCGCACACATCGCGTTGTAACGTCTGCAGTCACCAGTACGGTGTGCACACAAACAAAGTGCATTTAGACGAAGAAATACTGCAGTTGACAATACTTATGAAAGACATATTAAAACTAAAAAAGCAAACTATATGAAAAAAGTTTAAGTAATTCAGTTTTTACTTTTTAATGGCAAAACATATGTACGAGTAGATGACGCTTTGGTAATGTCGCGTATACGTCCTGATGTCTACGGAATCTGCGCTGAGACGTCCATCAAGTACCCACGTTGGAAAAACGCGACTGTGAAAGCGCCCTAAATCCAATATGCACTGGGACAACTCTTTGTTACTTATTACATCCTGGTACTTAAAAGGAAGTTGTTTCTAGACATACCGTAATGCAAGTGTAATCCAATCCTGGATATTTGTGATTTATATATAACACCGTTATTATAAATCACATATATCCAGGTTAGCTCAAAGTTCGATTACATCTGTAGGAGGAAAAACCTCTTGGCTTTGACCAATTTCTGCCTCATAACAGCAGGGACATACTTATCCGAGGCGTTAAAACTTAGTCCTCAGAGGTAGCAACGAGTCTGTCGCCAAAATTAGGGAAGACTCTGATCTTATCTGGGATTGATAACAGAACTTTATGAGCGGCATTGGCCACTAAGACTGAGCCATAAGATACACTGTATGCTTGTTTGATATTTCCACATGTATTCAAATATTAATAAAAATAATATTATGCTGTCTACTTATGCGAGATAATCAAGTATAACCAATAATATTATGCTGCTTACATATGGGTGAAATCTATTCAGTTAATCCTTGGAAGTAAAACATCATATAAATACAAAATTATATTTAAATCGTTAGAGCCGTTTCCGAGAAACCGGTTTTATTTAAACATATATTTCGATGATATCGACAAATTGTGCCGACTGTCTGGCAGACAATAAAATAAATTTATGTGTATTTTATCACGTCAGACATCCGTTTGCAGAATTTTGTAATATTCACCTTTCCAATCGCGATAAGGAACGCGTTATAAATATTAAAAGGGAAACTGCCATCCCTCCATTTACACAGAAAGAAGATTAAGGTTATTGATCTGTCACTTTTTGTAGGGTTGGGCGTGCATTCTTTAATTAAAAAGTTCCGAATTCGATTTGTGTCACGCGTCCCTATTCCCGAGCGAGAGGCACCCATTCCGTTCGGTCGAGACCCGTTATCTTAGTAACTATAGGTTATAACGTATGGGTGTTGTATAGTGTAGCCAAATATCGGTGACTGGCGGGGTGAACGACCGCCGTCCCGCTCGTAGGCACCTGCAATCGCGTCGTGTCTGTTGACACAAGTAACAACCAACTGACGTGACTTTCCGAGGTGATAATGACTATAGGTGTAATATACTTGAAATTTTAAATTTGAACATTGCTATTAGCTTTGATATTGGATGGGAGCTTCGGTTCCCGAGCGGCTCAAATTTACCTTACGAATAAATATTTATGAATTCTTTATACCTTATTTTCCGCAGCCATAAATCTTTTAATAAACGTGGTTAATTACAAAAGCAGTAGCAATTAAACAGATTATTACTTGAACAAACAGCTATACGGCAACCTTCATAGGACGCGCCGTATTCAAATGTAAATAAGTTAATGTGTAAAGAACTACAGAGATGCCGACAACGGTGGCATTTAAACACAAAGAAATATGTCAGTCATAAACATTTAACTATCTGATTTATTAACATTCAATCCGAAGGTATTTGACATTTCTAGGTTGAGTCGTTTAGGTCTTTGAACTTAATAATTACGGTTGTTAAAAATGACCTTTGAAAACTTATATAGATTATGTTGACAAGATAGTGGCCAATCGAAAAATCGTTAACCTTTGGGCTTAGATCATACAAATGATAGACACAGACTTGAGTTATATTAAACATAAATAATTACGTTGACGCACATTGACAAATATTCGTTAAAAGTTACGTTTGCTTGTGAAAAGTGACTCTATCTGACTACTCATGTTTGCGTCAATTAATGACATAAGATGTCATTTTTTATGTTTGACATTATACTAAAACGCTGACATTTATCCGAAATTCTTCGTTATACTGAATGTAGTAAACAGGATTCGGGACGAATTTGTTATATTTTTAATATATTATTTTTGAGTTTGTCTTTACATTTTTTAGTCTGAAACTTAATGCTATGGTGCGACGGTTAACAGAAACACGTAGAAACACACAGGAGGTTATAGAACCCAGACGGATCTAGATCTAGAAGCTTAGTGAGATAAAGTTTAAACGGCCATCTTATTGTTTATGAATTTTAAAATCTGGTACTCGATGTATATGTTTTTTTCATGGACATCAATTCACCGGACCGTTAATTTAAATATTTATGCAATCGGTCAAGATTTGAAACTCGCCAGTCGCTTACAGTAGCCATTTGAATGTCAAATGGTCCCGAGACACTGTAAATAGCGATCTGAAACGCTAACACGATTTTGATTGTAATCCAAGCGACTTTCGAATCAAACTTAATCTGTTTTGCGGTTAGTCAAAACTAATCGGAATGACGTTAACTAGGATGATCCTGCTTACAAAGTAATGGATTACGTAAGGAATACTGATTAAGGTAACCACAGATTTCAGTGGTTGGGAAGGATGAATGTTATTTGAGCCGAAGACCCTTGTTTGCGCCAGTGTTAGGTTACAAGTTGTAAGAGTTTACAACTGTGGATTTATTGCGCGATCCAATGCTTTCCTGCGAATCGAGAGCACGGCCTTGCTCTCATTCTGGAAATTGGCACATTTTTTTTCTATTCTTTGAGTCACGGCCAAAGTGTTAATCTGTGGTGTTCTGACATGTTGCTGCCTCGGATGTGGTCGGTAAAGTTGTAAACTTTCATCTATCATACATATAACATTCGTGTAATATCTAAAGAAAGCGGTGTAGTAAGGCGCCTGATATTTTTATGTTATAAAATAACGTTTTATTTCGTAAGAAAAACTGATCCGAAATTTAAAACTTCAAGGTATGTTAAATGATTATATAATAGAACAAAATCAAAATATACGTAAGAGAACAATGCATATTTGATAAAAATACCAAGTGTTCATATTAATAATTTTCTGAGAAGTTTCGGGGTATTTCGTTTTATTCATAATCATCTAACACGAAATAAATATGTCAGAAACAAGTAAATTCCTTAAACGGTGTCATTGTTAGAAACACGATGTAATCATAACGAATATTGATAAACCACGTTATACTTAAGGAATAACTTTCCAACTTATCTAATTAAAAAACTTTGAACTTGTAGAAGCTTTTAGGAGTTTCGAAGCTAAAAGTTGGTAATGTAATAACTGAGTACAATATCTGTTCGTAAAACTAGCTTCGTAACTGGCAATTACAGCAAGTTGCGTATTCATTGCCCCATTATAAGATTTGTTACTAAATATTCGTTCACGTATACAAATATTCAAATTTCGTATCTCCACTGCATCGAAGAAGTATAATTAGCACTGAATATTGTATATATTTATTAGGTTACATAAAAATAATGTTTCTTTATCTTTACTAATATTATAAAGCAGTAGAGTTTGTTTGGTTGAACGGGCTAATCTCAAGAACTACTGGTTCGATTTTAAAAAATCTTTTTGTATTGAATAGTCCATATATTGAGGAAGCCTATAGGCTATATAACATCACGCTACATTTGTTTGTTTTTTTTTTTTTTTATTTAGTAGCAGGTGAAACCGCGTAGCACACCTAGTTACATATATATATTCGTAAATGTGTTACAGATGTATATCAATTTCTTTAGTTTTAAAATGTTGTTGATACAAGTGACAAGTAAAACATTATTTTTGATAATAAATAAAAAATCATATTGTTACGTGACAAAATTAAAAAGATTTCTTTTGTAAAAGAAAGCGTACGAAATGAATGTGTTATTAAAACGTGATTTATAGTAATGAATGATTGATTGCGACAATAAATTCATTGCGATATTTATTTCCACTGCAGACGACGTGATACGTTAAGTATGACCCAGCAACATAACCGTGATATGAAGTGAGGGCACTTTCACTCGCCGTGTCGTCTAGACGCATAGATGAACCTGTTCATTTAAATGCACGTATCTCGAATATGAATAAATTTGCTAAGGGCGTACAGATAGACGAAATGAAATTGTTTACTACTAATCAAACATGTATTTTTCGTTCCATATTTTCCTAGAAGTACCTATACTAAATTCGCGTGAAGGATTCCGATTTCATGTACTTTTATAAGTTTTAATTTTTACCATTTCAAATAGTCTTAGGTATATGCTTAATAAATGCACTACGAATCAAAAATAATGTAGTTACCTTGTTACAGAATGGTTGGTGCACCCTTGTGGGATACCTAAGCAAATAAATCGGTCTAGACTAGATTTTCATAAGTGGTAGTTAGCAATACAAATGTTGAGATGAATTAATCCTGTCGATAATGTACGTTCCTGTACTTTCCATTATAAAAATGAAAATTGAAGATATTAAAGGCCTATTTTCAGACAATACATATATTTTTAAGTCTTCACGATATTTAAATTAAGTAAGTATAACTATTTAGTACTAAATTTGTAATTTATAGTTTACTATAGACATATAAGAAAGTATTTAAATACATAGTACGTGTAAACTCGTTCAACCGCTTTCAATGCGATCCATTTATTACGATCAGCGAAATTTAATTCTTGTTATAATGAGTACGGCGTATCTATAAGTAATATTTGCCAATATGTTAATGTTAGTTACCTACATTCTTTTAGATATAGTAAATGAGAATGTAATAGCATTTTATCCAATGAAAGTATTAGTTTTAATGCTATTCTGTTGGTCTTGGCTCTGGAACTAATTCAATTTGCAAAGCAGCTAATGCTAAGCTGTTTACTACTGCATGTTGTTGACCTGCGCCAGGTATCAACATGCAGATAACTTTAGCTACACCGAAGGTTATATTTATGAAAATGTCAGATATAAAACACGTTGTCGTAAGTAGAACGCGGGTTACATCAAACTTAATAAAGTCAAGTCGAGTTGCGGAATTTAGATAGGATTTAAATATTTATATGACAATGAGTTTATTATTAAAGATTTGAGGATGGAAAATGTTGAAAAATAAGGAGAAGGTATGTTTTAATATGAGAAGAATATTATTGCCTATTTTTTTTGTATCTCGATTATACGTACACCAGTAATTGATATCAAGAATGAAGCTGACAGTCAAAAACGAAAAAATAAATTCAAAGTCGTTTGAATTAAAAGTCACAGTTTTGTAATTTAAACGCGTGAAACACTTAATTAAGCAGCAATCGAAACACCAATGAATGTAATTGACCGCAATTTTAGGAGTGACAAAATAATGTATTGTTTTCGTTCCACAACAAATCAGCTGAGCGGATGACCGCCATGCGGGCACAACGCGACTCGTGCGGGCGGGCCGCCCTCGCCGCCTTACGAGCGAATGACACTTTCCAACTTGCACCGCTATAAATATTCAACGAACACTTTGCCAGCAGCCGACGCTCTCACCGTGCTGGTTTACCGCACCGGTCACAGTCACAATGGACTTCGGATACCCACCTATATACAGTTTGGGCTCAATTTTGACGACCCGCTCTCGTACTCGGCCAGAAATATAGACGACTCGTCGGCTCGCGCGTACACTCGCGCTTCTGTCTCATTCATCCATCACTGCACATCCGCACCGAACGGAGAATCACGATTTCACTGTCACAGCACGCGGCGGCCGACCGGCTCGCCGGAGTCAGAGCACGCACCAGCGCGGACGCTCGAAAAGTATCGCGACGGTCACTGCAGCGAGCGATGAGGGCCGATCTGGCGGGGCGAGGTGAAACCGCCGAAGACCGAAACCGCGGCGCGAGGTCGTCGCGACCTCCACGCTCGAGAGCGTGAGAGCCGGCGAAGCCTGAACGGTAGCAGGTGTGCGGGTGGAAGTGCAGCGATAGTGCGGAGAGAGCTGGACGAGACGACGCGCGTGACTCGCCGCCGCCGACTGACGGGGCGCGCCGCGACGAGCCTCGCTTCACCACCACACGCGCACTCGCGCACACTCGCACCGCCCGCGGCCGGGAGGCGCGGTGCCTCGCCGCCCGCTCGCCGCTACACCGCGACACCGCCGACACACGCTCGCGCCTCGCCGGACGCACAGATCCGATATTTTAAAATTTTCATCCCAAATTTGACTTTAAAATGTCATCGAGTCCGTCGAAGCGACGCAAGTTGATCGGGCTGAATATTTACAGAAACACGATTGTTGCGACGTCTCGGTGGACGGATTAGTTGCGCAGTGAATGGACAGCGCGTGTAGAGACACCGAGAGCGCATGCGCCACGCACACTGGCGTCTCGTCTCTAGGAACAAATTCGTACAACAGTGTATTATGTACGTACCATGTTATTCAAAAGTGAAACGGTCACATTGAAAATGAGCCTGCAGACGGCTCTACATAATCTGGATCCGTAGCTCTTACTTTTCTTAGTTTCTTAGTTTCGAGTGAAAGCTTTCGGTATCGCGATGCAGACGAGGAGATGCGCTATTTGTATCGCAAGTACAATAATGAAACATATGGATGCACGCGTAGAGGCAGTAAGGTCATAGGAATGCTTCGGGTGCGATGCTACAAATTGCGCAAATAGATGTTCCAATGAACTCGTTTAATAATAGCGGGAGTAGTGAGGGCGTCACTGAGTGAACACTAGCCGTAGTCTCTCGCCGCTCGGCTATAATGCGAGACACGCTCAAGGTTGCCAGAACACGTACGCCGTCGTCACGCACCACGCTCACTAAAATCTCACTAGAATCTTGAATGAGATAATTTCATCACGTCATTAACTTCAGAAATTACGAAACCGGGCACGCGTGAAATCTTTTTGAATTCGCCGTATCTCGTCCGGTTGCAAACCACATTCTTGCATACACACAATAGATAATGGGATAGATTAAAGAATGCTAAATGTGCTATAGATCTGATTGTTTCAGATATAGGCTAAATCATTTCTACCTAATAACATCAGTTTAATGCTGCTGTATTTTGGTTTTATGGGTTTGTTACGGGTAACATACTTCTACGAGGCGTTGCAAGTTTGTCCTTAGGAGAAACATAGCATCTGTGACTAATTTTAGGTAAGTAATCTTAGTCTTATCTGGACTTTATAACAGATTTCCATTGGTGGCAGAAGTCCCTAACCATTTGGTTGCTCATTTGCTATTGAAAATCTGTGAGGGAATTTTCTACAACTGATTAGACAAAAGTTTCATATGTTCTTCATGAAGCTTTATAGTATATTGATTTATGATTATGTTAAAGACATCTGTTACAAAGTAGGTACTGATAAATAAACAAGGTTCATGTAATTTCTTATTAGCTAAGGTTAGTGCTACGACACAACACACGACATGGACTTTAGGGCACGAAAGGCTAAACTCGAGACACGCACGATAGCTACGTACAATCTACATTCACTACAAATGCATAAAAAGTGAAGTCGTTATGTACTATGAGTGATTAAATGTAAGTAATGATAGGGTACATTTTATTCATATGCTATAATGACAAACATTCATACAATAAAATATTGTTTTGTTTACAAGAAATAGCTCCACTTTAAGAAATAGCTTCACAGCAATAACTTTTTCGATACTGGGTGTGTTAAAAATTTTATTTTGAGTTTATATATTGTAAGGTAGAGTTGCCGCTTATGTCATATGATGTACACAAAACTTGAAACAGTTATGCTGAGCTTGTGAACTTAGCTTTTGTCATTAATTGTAATTTACTATACACATACATTTCCAATTTTCTATCCATCCACCAGTATCCAAGTAGTATTAGGTCTTTTGCTGAACATATGCCTTCCCTAATGAGAGATTTTTTCAATAGTCACTGCGATGGATATTCGTGTTGGTATATTACAGAGGAAGACGCTTCTGCGCCTCTCCGGGATTTTGTCTCTTAGTCGCCTCCCATGACATCTACAGGACACCACACGGCAGTATACCAGTACACATATACAATTACTTCAATATAGTTTGTTTATATTTGCATAACATCGATATTTTTAGCTTTTTCATCCTCAGCGTCTTCAATTCTCGATGTCGCCAAATTGGTACGTAGAGTTTCCAACGGAAACGTTTTTCTGACGCAAAAAACTTGTAAAGAGGCTGGATTATAATTAGATATGATTGTCATTGCAAGCATGTGTAGTTATTTTCGTATCCAAGTAGTTAAAAGTGACATTGGATTGAAGGATGTTAAAACGAAAAATAAAAAGCGTCATGCCACATCAAGCTCCGGAGACAAATTATACTTGCTGCCTCGCGCTGACTTTGGATCGCATATTTCTACGCTTGACATTCCGTACTTTTAATATTAATTATGTTACATTTTTATTGACACTAAATTTTGTTTTTTATTCTTTTAAAAAAATTTCGAACAAGTTTCCAAAGATTATTATGCTCTAATAACACTGCAATACGGTTTTTGGCTTATATTCAAACTCTATATTTGTTATGGTCACGAAGACATAGAGTTGATATAGGTATATAGACATGGCCCATGGAAAATATGAAACTAATGTATCCTAAACCAAGAAACATTTAATTCAAAGACAAACTTCAAGGTGCACTAACTTTCCTATATTAATATTTTCTATAGTTATTTTGTAAGGTATTAGATACGATTAAAAGAATAAGATGGCCACACCTAAATATCCAAATTAATTATTTCAAATATTTCTTGGCCATTTGTTGTCTTAGGACTGTCATGTCATAATATCTGTCTTCATGGAAGTTCAGAATACCGTACTACATATATAAGTATTATAAATTATATTGAAGTAGGTATGTTACGTGGTTTCACCCTCTACTAAAGAAGTAAAAACAAACATACATAGCGTAATGTTGTATACCCTATAGCCTTCCTCCATAAATGGAATATTCAATACAAAATGAATTTTAAATTTGAACCAGTAGTTTCTGAGATTAGTCCGTTCAACCGAACAAATTCTTCTGCTTTATAATATTAGTATAGATAACATATAAAGTCTATATCGATAAAAATCACTAGAGTTCACGATAATTTAATTATACTGACACATTTACGCTGATGTGTTTAAAATATTATTTTAAATTAATAAAGATTGCTTTTTCTAACAATTAACCTTTTATTTCAAACTATTATTACTATTGTTATTTCTAATTTATACAAAAACCCGAGTTAATGCTTGTTCTAATTGACTTACTTGTTG
>DWLI01003117.1:0-12200 GCA_018249915.1 Cecropterus dorantes dorantes
ACACACACACATAAAATTAGGTAGCTATAATAATAACTTATATGACTGATAGTTACTGCAAATGGTAACAGGAAAATAAAACAAAATTATTACTATTTGTGTTTTATGTTTTTTTTTTTAGTAAATTATCCATAACCGAAAATATCCCAAAACTAACGGATGATCCAGTTACATATCCGTAACCGTAATCCGAAACCAATATATTAATATTATTCCTATATCCTAGATTCGAAATTTCCTATCCATAACATCCCTTTAGAAACATTGCATGCCCCCAAGTCAGGTCTCGTAACCATACCTTAAGACACTGCTTGCAAACAGTGGCGATCTGCTCGGGGTCCATACGTGCTCGCGTCACTATCTGCGTGAGCGACGCGCCGGCCATGTATTCCATTACCACCCACAGCTCGTCACCAACCAGGTATGATGCGTGCATCTGGACTATATTCGGATGTGGGTAGTCGCGCATTATCACCTGTGAACGAAATTTTCAATCTTAATAGCAATCATTTGTTAAGGTGAGGTAAGTTCATGGGTTTTGCTGAGAGGGTATGAATGTCGGATGACTTAAATACAAGGCGACCATCTCAGCCCTCATTGGAGGCATTGCATCAGTAAAAAAATTGGCAGAACCCCTTATCTATATGGAGTTGGTTACAAATGTCCATGGGTAACCATGACAGTAACAAATTCTATCCTGAATAATACATTTCATTTAGGACTTTAAAGCGATTAATATGGGTTAGGTTACTAACCTTAAAATATATATAAATAAAACTAACACTAATATATAAAACTAAACTTAAAATACCAATAATAATAAATTGAATGATTGTGTGATTGTAAATAATTATTTTTAAAATAATTATAGGGACTTTGCACTGTTTATGGAAGCTACTGTGTTACCGACTAAATATTAATAGTCATGATTTTACATAATATGTATTTGTTTTTTACTATGTACCATATACCCAACTAAAGGGGTCATTTATTTATATGTATTCGAGACTCCCATCCTACCTAGTACACTAACCACTTTGTTGCTTTACTCATATCAAACCCTGCCCTACTTTAGTGTAGCAACCACTTTGTTATGTCCAAGCTATCCAATCCTCGCAATACTCACCACTTCGTTGAAGAGCAGCTCACGACGTTGCTGTTTACGGAGGTTCATCATCTTGACGGCGACACGCTGCCGAGTGCGAAGGTCAGTCGCAGCGCACACCACACCCGTACTGCCTTCACCGATCTTGCTGAAACCGGCCAAAGATTCTCGAGGGTCACCCTCGCTTACCACCAGCCGGAGCGCCGCACGGAACTGAGGAAATAAAAAAGCTATATTACAACCCTAAGTTTTAGTTTAAGTTACATAAAATAAAAATCTTAAACAACATTTAAATATATGCCTGGCCAGGGATCAAATCCAGAACTCTAGGTAATAATAATGAATACTCTATATCATGGCGCTTTATATAATTGTAACCCAAGTACAATCCGAAGTTACGACAAGGCACAACACACAAATATCAAAAACAAAAATCTTATTGCATCATTTAAATATATGCCTGGCCTGGATCAAAGCAACACTGAGTTTCAAACTAGTATGGTGAATACTATATGACAATCATGTAAATACACATATTGTATGCAATGCAATTTGTAATAGGTAATGTAAACTTAAAGATCAGACCTTAATGAAAAATTCTGGTCTATGTATAAGATAAATATTAAAGAATCAGTTTTTGTTAATGTCTTTATGAATAAAATTAAGTATTTTTAATTCTTTAATTGCTATCATGTAATATCTTATTCATTCACGAAGTTTCTTTTAATGTTATGGCAATGACACAAATAATATAATACTATAACACGATCTAAAAACCTGTTCATGCGTCAGTCGGAGTTCATGTTTGGAAGCAGCGAGGGGCAGGTGTTGAGCGCCGGGTGGTACTGCGTGGGGATGACGCGTCGCCGGATATGCATCGCCTGTATTAGAGGACAAATTAATTGCCAAAAATACATATTTGTGGAAATGTACTGGCACAAACAGTCACAAAATTAATTACAACTTTGCTTAACTATATTTTTACAAGGTAGACAAGTATTGTAAGGTACCTATTTCTAGTGAGCAGTTCTTGTGTGTCGGTGAAAGGGTGTAGATGCTGGAAAACATGAGGCGACCATCTTACTCCTCGAGAATAGCAATGCATCCGATGAACTTCAGACAATACCTCTGTTCTATATGAAATTACTTACATGGGCTTCCAAGTCCATGTATGACAGTGAGCTCTTACCATCCAGTGCTGCTTATTTGTAGCCAGGATTACCAATAATCATCATGAAAATAATGTATACTTCTGGTCAAAGTAGGCATTATGTTTTAAGAACATTTTATATATGCAATATAAATTGGTACATCTTTCTCTTCATACAGTAACTTTGCCTGTTTGTTGCTAAACATAAATGTGCAGTAATAAAGTATCTGAGATCTATTGCATTTTTTTGAACAATATTATTGCCATTAAAATTAAGCTATAATAGCCATATAGTTTGAATTATCATGCCTATTAATGTCTTATAGATAATATAGTTATAAAATTAGTTCAATACAATAAACAACTTAATATGTATGATACACAAATCTTATAAAATGTTTTCTTGCAAATTGTGAAAGAAACTAGCACTTCTCAAATGTATATCATATCACTTTTTGTCAAGTAATTTGCTACATACTTATATCTTTTTAGGACACTGAACTCATCAATTTAACAAGCAGCTGTTATCTATTAACGTCAGTGTGTTAGCTAAAAAAAACTGTTTAAAACTCATGTACATGTGACCTCCGTTATGTAACCTGCTGGTTTTGCATATAGATTGATACAATTGGCTAATTAGTCACCCATTAACTGTGGCTATAACCTCATGAAACACAATTTTTATGCACTGGAATGGTCAACGAGCAGAAATAACACAAAGCTTTCAAAAGACTTTAGGATATTTAAACAGTTTAAATAGAGGTTGACTTTTACAGCTTAAACCAGTTTCCTGACTGCATAGTATAATTATAAAAAATAACTACTATCATAAGAACAACACAAATATCATACCCATATTGACATTATTTCCATTCAATCCATGTTGCGGTACATGTGAAATTGTTTGCGGAGGATGGTTATGTTGATAAGGCACATTCGCATTCTGTATATTTTGATATGTAATTACTGCTTGCTGATTGTCATTTGTTTCCGACACAGCTCTGACTGCAGTATCATGAGCATGCTGTGACCATTCTACTGGTGATTCCGTTATTGGTTTGTTCAAGGTGTAGTTGCTTTGTTCACGTCGTAAACTAGGATACTGTTGAGGAGCTGGTGGTACAGGTGGTGATTCTTCAGGTACTGATGGTGGTATATTTGGTTGGTTCCGGAAATCTCTTCTAATGCGTGGAGGACTAGTGCTCCGTAGAGAGTTAGATCGAGCCACATTTGATGTCTTTGGCAACACAACTCCATTTTGAACGGGCTGTTGTGTTGTATTCGTGGATACAGGACGAGGGACTGACGCTACTGAGGCAACAGAAGCTGATCTGTGATCACCTCTGACAATAGTTTTTAAATCCAATATCTCAGTAGGTGTAATCTCAGAAGGGTCAACTAGAGGCAATGGTCTGTTAGTTGATTTTAATATCTGCAATAAACACAATTTTGTTTAAGTTTATTGTAATGCCATACTTATGGAAAGTATGAAGAAGCATATTGTTGTATATTTAATCAAAATATCTTAATGAGAGTACACCCAGTTGTATGTCGATACTAATATTACATTACCCTGTCTTAGACTAAAGTATATAGGACATTTGACTTTTAGTCATAACTAAATAATTTGCAAAATTTGCTGAGGGTTATTTCAATATAATTCCTTATCTAAAGTTATGTCTTAATCTGCAAAATTGTATCAACTTGTGAATGTTTCTTTACCTGATTATTTCCAACAAGTGATGCCCATTGCAATGGTAGACCCACAAATTTCCCTTCCCTTTTATCAAATCCTGTGTGGACTCTGTGTTCAAAATTGCTTGGTGGTGATATCAGAGGCTTCTTCTTTTTTTTAGAGAACATACTGCAAAGTCACTGGTATCACTGAAAATATTAAAACGTCAAGAAATCCAACATCTCACAACACATCAAGAGCAAAATATGATTATTTTATTGTTTATAAGATTTCAACACCATAAGAGTTCAAAAAAACAACACTTGACATGCCAATGGGTGATTCACGAGTCGAATTTCAAGCACATCAAACACCCATAGATCCGTATAAAACAATGCCAGTGAGCTCGATAAACAATAGAAAAAGTACTTTATAATCAATGCGTAGATGTTCAGCGATCAATAATTACCTACCTGCATGTCGTAAGTACGAGTTTAGAATTCACAATAACTAAATATTCAATAAGTGAAAACACGCACGTTACGTACCAATATTTGAATATATTGAAGTAACTCGAACACCAAAACGTATAACTCGATCTAAATTCCTTTTATAACACTAACAAATCATAATCAGTCACAAAACGTTTAAAGTTTACTGTTTCCTCCGAATAAGATTTCACTTTTTACACAAACTAAAAAGGTGCATTGCTCTGGACGTAAACATAAGTACGCAATACTTCTTCGCTTTCAATTTTCATTGAAAATACTTTATTAATACCATTTTAAGTGGCTTTACCATTTTTTTGTACATAGCTCTTCACAGTTCCAGTAATCAAATTATTTATTTTACGTGTAGAATTGTAGATATCCATAAGTATGTAGGTACGACATAGGTATAGGTAATATGGAACATGAATTGTGTTGTATCGTCTATCGTATATTCGTATCGTATATTTGTATAGTATCGTACGTAGGAATTTGAATGAACTGATATCGTCTATGGTTCACTTTGATTATTTTTAAACTTAAATAAATATTTGAGTAACCAAGATTAATTTAGTATATATATATTTTTTAAGTTTAGAACTTATTTTGAAGATAAAGCTCGCTGACTAGCGTCAAGCATTGAATATTCTATGATTGATATTATTTTAATTATCGAGCGCGCTGATGATTGATTATGATATCGGGTCTAAAACGTCAAAATCAATTAATGTTGTTTATTAATTTGTAAAACGACAGATAAACATGAATAATGCATTTAACTGATTATACACGAATTTTATGCACGTTGTTTACGCTTTCATTCGTTATGAAACACGTAAATTGTATAAATGATTTTTATTACTGGCGAGTATATTTGTATTTTTTTTGCAAAATTACAGAACATAATTAAATTAATAACGATAAATAAATAACGATATTTTCATCAATTTCAGAAATTTCTTTGATTTTAATAATTATAAAACTCGGAATAAGATAAATAATATATATGTTATTTTTTTAATACATGGAAGAATACCACACGGCTTGTTCTTTTTTAAGGATTTATAGATAATGACAGCAATCAAACTGACAGAGCAGCACAATACTACTCTATGCATACTAGTGTACTACTATACTAAAAACTTGTACTAGTAGTAGTACTAGTACCCAAACGTAAAAGTGGACAGTAATATCTAGTCATATCCATGACAGAATTATTCCTGGAGTCTGTGGTTTATTTTGCTATAACTTTTTATAAAGATTTTGTGTTTGATAATACTTTCATTACTTTTGTATAATACCGTAATAAGTTAAGGTCTGTTTAGATTTATTTGTTAAGAATATGGATGGTAGAAGGAATCCTATCCTAGATCGTCCTAAGAAGAAAAGAAGGCACAGTGTAAGTATCTGCTGATAGGTTTGGAAGTCGAGATTCAGAAGCGCAAATTAATTCTTAAATATTATTGATATTTTGTTGATCGCTCAGCATCAACGTATTGATATAAATATAATGTAGTATATTATCTTCTATTGCGATTCCGTGAATTAACTTTTTCAATTTATTAGTCTTCAGATTCTAGCGGCTCATATTCGGACGAATGGGAAGAGAGAATTGTGGAAAGAAACTCCAGTGCGTCAACGAGCCGCGATGATTGGATGTCGATGGGTGGTACGTTAAAAACTTATACGAAAGACGATATAAAGTCTAAACG
The DNA here is from genome assembly GCA_018249915.1 of Cecropterus dorantes dorantes. Lineage (NCBI taxonomy): Eukaryota > Metazoa > Arthropoda > Insecta > Lepidoptera > Hesperiidae > Cecropterus > Cecropterus dorantes. The sequence goes on from DWLI01003117.1 coordinate 6,131, forward strand.
CGAAGATTCGGACAAGAAACGCATTGATTCATACAACCCCTCTACTAGCAGCAGGGAACTCAATCCCTATTGGAAGAATGGTGGAACTGGGGTGCCTCAAACGTCAGGGCAATTTCGAAAATCGAATTATTTCATGAAACCCTCAGATAAGGATAGTTATTACACAAAATCTGACTCAAACAGTTCAAAACAAAGGTCAAGTCATGATTCTACAAGAAAGCATGATGATAAAAGAAACTCTGATACATATGGTAAATCTTACAATTGGAAAAAAAAAGATGATTACTCCATGGAATACGAAACATCTGTTTATAAGGAAACTGTTGATAAGATCAAACTGGAATCAGATAAGCAAAATACTGTTGTAAAGGATAATTTGTGCTTAAGTGATGAAAAGATGAATAAACTGGCCGCAAAGATTGTGAAGGCGGAGATAATGGGAGATGCAAAATTAGTAGTGGAACTAAAAGCGAAATTACAAGCTGCTAAGGAGTATAGGAAACAAAATCCTGATCATAAAGCAACAAACGAAAGTGATAAAGAGGCAGTGTTATTGATAAGTACTACTCCATCGGGAAGCAGCCGACCTGTAATGGATTATGGCGATAAAATGAATAAGAAAGGAAAGATCAAAACTCATAACTCTAGTGGAAGAGTAAACTATTATGCAAATGATGACAAATATGACATATCAAGGATGGTGAGTACATTTCTTCTAATATTTACACTATTCCATCAGGTGACAAAGTAACACAGGTGGAATTTAACATTTTTTTTTAATGCCTTATTGTATTCATTTTATGAGGCGACTAATAGACAGAAGATGAGCAGCAGCATTTACTGGTGTGTTACCTACTGAGGTCATGACAATACAGGCCTAATGCAGTGACTATTGGCTAAATCCCATTTGGGGAATGTCTATATCTAACTAATAAATGAATGGTTCTATAAAAAATCTATTCGCCATTACTACATGTATGTGTGCTCAATTTCAAATTGCAAGTTCAATCGTATTTGTATGAGCATTTTAACTGTTTTTGCCTGACAACAATGTTGAGCCCTGGAGTTCTGATTTGAAGCGTGTAGTTGCAGAAAAATATTTATGTGGGACATTCCAAGTTAGACTTCTCAGTGTGATGTATTTGTGGTCAACATCAATTTGGACACATCTGTCCGGTGTTGCTTACAGATGTCCGTGGGGTGGCAGTGGTAATTTACCATCTGGTAGACTATGCATGATTGTTTCAACTATTTATAGAATAATTCCAGAATTAATCATTACTGAATGAATATTATAATTAAATGGTTCTTTAATATCGCCATATATCTGCTTTTTATATTAAATCTTTTCTGTTTGCAGTTTGAACAAGAAAAATATGGTTCAAATCATAAAAATGATGTACAGTTAGCTATGGCTGCAAGTAAATGTAAGCAGTCAGACAATCTTGAAGATTTGTTTGAGGAAAGTATATCACAAAATAAGCGAGCAATTAAAGAGAATGAACGTGAAGAGAAATATGCTGTAAAACAGAACCTAAAGTTAGAGAGGTCTCAGGAGTATTGTAAATTTTGTTTTGAATCTAAGAGTATGTTAAAACATCTTATGATAAGCTGTGGCAATAAAGTTTATTTATCTCTGCCAGCACAAAGATCATTAGTTGAAGGACATTGTATAATTACTACCATACACCATCATCCATGTGTTACTTCTCTTGATGAAGACGTTTGGGAGGAAATAATGGTAAGCTATCATTTTCTGGTACATAATCTGTATATTTCCAGTTTGTGTACACTCAATGTAAAAAAATGCTATCTACAATTAGTAAAATGGTCATATCCTACAAGGAAGACGCAGTACAATAAATAAAATGATGGTATTGTGTACATTTTATTATTTTAAAATATTTGATTGATTCAGTAATAAATTAAATTTGCATTTTATTTACAGAATTATCGTAAAATGATCACTCAGTTCTTTAACAAACAAGATAAAGATGTAGTCTTTTTTGAAACAGCTACTAAATTGTTCAGATTTCCACATTTGGCTATAAATTGTGTACCTATACCAAGAGATGTTGGTGATATGGCATCGATATATTTCAAAAAGGCACTCCTTGAATGTGAGACTGAGTGGTCTATGAACAAGAAAGTAATAGAATTGAAAGGAAAAAATGTCAGAAAAGGTGTACCAAAGGGATTACCTTATTTTTGGGTAGATTTTGGAATGGACCCAGGATTTGCTCATGTTATTGAAGATCAACATGACTTTCCAGAAACATTTGCGCAGGTATGCAAAATTTATTTATAATGTTTGGTTATTCATACTTTTTGGTATTCATAATATCTTATTTTTCAGCAAATAATTGGTGGGATGTTGGATTTAGACCATCGTTTGTGGAAGAACCCTCAAGGAGAAATTGGAGAGGCACAAAGGAAGAAAGTGTTGGAATTTTTAAAAGAGTGGAAACCTTTTGAAGTTATGTTTAAAAGTGATACAAAAAGCTAACAGTTATTGTATGATAGTGGAAATACAGTGTCAGGATCAGTGACAGCTACTCCACTCCTAAACACTTGTACTATGGACATTAATTTAGTTGTAAGTGAAGTAATGAAGGTGATGAAAAGTATTGTACAACCATTAGAACAAAAAATTAATGCTCTTGTAGAAACTGTTCAAACTCTACAGGTAAAGATAGAGTCAATTTGTAAGGAAAACAATTATTACCAGTATACATCCAAATATAATCGTACACATAGCACTAATTATGGTAATTAGTATGGAACTGAGAGCATTGTTGGATTGTCAACATCAATGCTTTCTATGCAGTACAGAAGATATGAAAGAAAAAGTATATTATTGCAGAAGTGCCTTGCATGCACTTGTATTTTTGATTATTGATAAAATTGTTATTTAAAAATATTTTCATTAATCATTCAAAATATTTTGATACACTACTATTATACTTTGTTTCAAAACTATAACACATTTATATTGACTTTGTAATAGTGTTCTATTAATGTTTGTATGTATCAATTACAACCACATATCTTAAAATTTGTGGTATTTTTTTTCTGAGGTTATATATTATGATCTCCTAATAGAGGTATTGCGAGAATACCAGGGTCTCACAACACACATTTTGAAAAACTTTGTTCTAATGGTATGGAATAGTCATAGATTATTGTAACCTATAAAAACTAAATTTTAATTTACTTACTTTCTTCTTATGATTTTGTATTCAAGGTTTGTGCTATTATAAAACATAGGTTATGTTTGGTATGTAACAACAAGTACTTTATGTTATAATTACAGAATAATTAAAAATGTAGTTTACATTAATAATGTATACGCTTAAATTAAGAGAATAAATAAAAAATAAACAACTATATTTTTTTATTTTATGGTACATTTTGATCTTCCTTTAGCATTTCTTCTATTAATCTCTGTCTTTCTGCTGCTTGACGCATTTTAGTTAAAACAACAGATTCATAATCTCTGTCAGATATTAATGTGGGTCCTGGAACTTTCTTTTTTGTTGTAAGTACTGGCCTTTCATTTACCCATTTTAATTCCAAAGGATTATCCGGTAGACCTAAAACAAAGAGAACAGTATATGTGATTATTTTATGTAATACATCCTACAACCACATAGATTTTATATATATTATTATTTATACCATTTATTTATATTGTTGCAGGTATAGTTGTTGCCTTTTTACACACTTTTTTTATTGTCTAGCTTAAAGAGAGACTAATGTTAAATTAATAATCAATTAGTTCAAATATGGTAAAGCACTTGCTATTACATTCTTATTTTATTGACTGACTAATGCCTAACATGCCCCTATCAAACAGATACAGCCCATATATTTATGTAAGTTATTGCATAAGTTACAAGTTATTAGGGTAATAAACAGATTTTATACCTTTTTCTATTTCCACTGCCATTTCTGATGCCTCCTTTGTAGCAAATTCAACTAAAGCACTGCCCTTCTTCTTTGGTGACATAATCAAAGCCACAATATCTCCATACTTTTTTAAAAATTTCCTCAAAAGTTCTTCATTATATCCACCATTGCTTTCGTCGTCTTTATCAGCTTTCCATTTTATTTTGATCCTGTTGAGACTGGAATCCCAGACTGGTTCACTGAGTCTGGTCATTGTTTGATGGAGTTCCTCCTTAACTCGTTTTTGCTCTTCTTGTAACAGTCTGCTGCCTTCCTTCTGCAATCTCTGTATTTCAGCAGCTAGTTTCTGTTCAGCTGTGAGATTATCAGCCTTTCCCGATAATGCTTCTTTTTCCCGCCTTTCCAGGTCTTCCTTGAGCTTTCGACGTTTACTGTCTAATTCCTTATGGCGAAGCCTCGCTGCTTCTTTGCCCTTAAGAACGGTGTCGTAAGCAGCACGGGCAGATGCATCAGTCAATATTTCCAATGCTTGAGAAAGTTCATGGAATGTCTCGGCAGCTTTTGGATCATCCGGATTTTTATCCGGGTGACACTGTAGGGCTTTCTTTCGATAAGCTTTTTTGATCTGAAATGTAACGCAAGGTTAAATATCAAAAATTAGATGAAATTATTGAATTTTATAAATAAAATAAAATAGTACATAAAGTCTTTGATATTGTTGTCTTACCTCTGACTCAGTTGCGGTGATTTGTAGATCTAGAATTGCATAAAGATCGAGGTCTTCAATTTTTTTCTTTGCCATCTTTTTGGAATATATTATCAATTAGCTCTACAATGTACTTTATTCAATGTTTTTTAGTTATTCTTATAAATATCAATAGAAAAGCATACACTAAACGTGACACTGATGACAATGACAAATGACATTTACAGCATTTTTTACCCAACTGCGTCAGTAGAAGGACAAAGTTTTTGACAGTCTATGATATATAACCGAATAATTTCGAAATCATAAAATAAATTAAATTGGGTCATAAATACGGAAAGTGCTCAGAGTGGCAAATTGACATTTTCGATACTTACATAAGAAATTAGTATTAGCATTGATAGATAGAATAGTAAATAGATATACTTCAAGGGATTTGATTACTAATTATCGTTCGCTACATGAATTAAAAAAAAGATGTTATTTTCTATTACAAAAAAAAAAATACATAGAAGGACCTAGGAGACAGTAGACTGGAGGTTTCAGAGTGGTATTGGTTACCTTAACCATTTTCCTCCATTGTAAGTCTTTGCTAGAGAGAGTTCGATTGTGGATCCAGCTATTATCAAAATTCTAGTCATCCTTCTTTCCGGGCATTTCCTATGAGGTACGAACTTAACATTCATATGTCAGTTACGCTAAAGTGGGACACTGTGGAGTAACGACTGATCACGATGGGACATCTTATGATGGTTATGACTTAAAGGGGTCCTCGTTTGCTCTGATGGGAACGCCGGGTGTAGTATACTTTATTGCTGAATAAAGTAGAGTAGAGATATGGGTTCTCTCAGTTGGGGGAAGTTATTTAAAGTGGCCTACCTACCTAAGTAAACTAAGACTAGAGGAGATGTTTTGACCGTCTGTGTACAACTGGAACATCTTTATGAGGCATGTAACTGCTCTAGATAGATATTATTGATATAAAATAGAATCAAATAAAATCTTTTTTTTTTTGTATAGGCCTAGGAGGGCATTTCCGTATTGTCACTTACAATATTTTTTCTGACAATATTTTACCTGATTGGAACACGACCTCAACTGAAAAGATCTAGTTGAGGTCTTTTTCTTTCTTTTTTTTATTGTTAAATAATTATGTACAATGATAATATATGATGCAAATAAAATTAACGTATTATTAAGTTATCAGTAATTGTTGATATTAACATCGTCAATAAACTGTTTTTGAAGTATAATTTTTTTTCGAGTAATTTATCCCTATACTTAAATATCCCTATTTAATTTCTAGCATCGTTATATCAAAACATGCGATTTTACACATAGATAATTATATTATCCTGTAGACTTGTGTCAGAATAATATAATTATAAGTCGACCAAGCTAACTAGACGAATGTCAAACGTGACGTCACTCGCAAGCTCGCGAGTACTGATGACA
>DWLI01003118.1:0-12200 GCA_018249915.1 Cecropterus dorantes dorantes
CCTTCTACGTTCAACCCTTATTTTTTAATATCCATTTTAGTAATTTAATCATTTTTCTTTTCCGGTCGAGGGTCAGCTAGTATATATAGATATATCCAAACGAACCGAACTTAAATCGACAAATGCAATTTATCAGATAAACATATAAATTAAATATATAATATCCGACAACTGATAAATGGTGTGCTGTAATATTGTCAGTAATTTAGTTATAAATCACGATTTAATATAAGAAATAAAACAAATAAAATATACCTACTCATAAAATATTGCATTTATAATATAAAACAATATGATACATTGAAGTTTATTTAAATGACATATTATGTATACTGTTGGTACTGTTATTTCACTTATTTTATATGAAAACTTACAACTACAGCTACAGTGAATACTAGTCAATAACAATGAGTAAATACCAAGTTATTCTAATATACTTAATTTTTATAAATACAGATAATGAAGATCGCGACTTCGATGAAGTGTCCAGCAGCGATATTCAAGCTGCCGACGGATCTTGGGAAGAGAACTGGCTGTTCCAGAAGAAGAAAATTAAAACTATACAATCAGTGCCCGTGCCCATGTTAGTTCCTAACTCGAATACTGAATACAGAGCTCTCATCGGCGACCGGGATGCTGAAGACACCACGGACTTATCTGACAACGCCAGTGACGCTGAGGAACAGGGAGAATTCAAAAGCGATGTCAAAAGAGTTTTGGATTCTAAGCATGTGATTGGAGGAAAACCAAAAGTTGACGACGTGTTGGACTTCGAACCGGACAGTCTTATGAGTGTCGACGGATCGGATGATTTCGAAAAACTATACAATGAATACAAAGAAAGCGAAGACACAGTAGACGCTGTTAATACGAAATTTATTGAAAGCGTTAACTCAAATAATGAAAAGGTTAACGGTGATCTTGAGGAAAACTTGGATAATAAAAACGACTCCATTCTAATAGTTGGAGTTGACAGTGGCCCGTTACCTAAAGCAGAGTTTAATGTTAAAGAAGAAATACACAGGACCCTTAATGGAAACGCTCAAGCGTATATTGAAGATCTGAATCATATTGCATCACAAAGTTTAGAAAATTCCATCACTGAGAATCACAATTACGCAGATAATAAAGGTAATTTATTAATCAATTTTATATTCATCATATTAAGTCACTAAGGACTTGATATGGATGAAACATGATTTTTGCTTTCAGAATCCACCAACACATTAAGTCGTCACGAACGCGAGGGCGAGTACGAAGAAACTGTATCCGTACCAGTACAGAGATACGCTGATAGCTTGCGCAGAAAACATTTCGAAGATGAATCACACCAGTAAGTTATCATATTATCATCGACAAGACATTATTCCTTTGTTGGGTACGGATTTCTTGCAGAGTAAGAATAGCTTAGGTCATAGGCCACTACGCCAGAAAGTGCAAATTGGTAGACTTCACACATTGCTCAGGTTTAAAGTTACCACATGATACTACACAGTTAAAGAAAGTGGTAAATTCGTACACAGTTAAAGAAAGTGGTAAATAATTTCCAATAAACATATGTATGAATAAATTAAAAAGTTCGAATCTCTGATTTCCAATAAAAGAGGCAAAATTAAAAAAAAAACTAAGCTATCACAGTTGTGTAATGGGGCTGAAAGAAAGGGTTATTTACGATTTAAATAATATAATATGATTATAAAATTATAACTATAATATAGTAAAATCGAAATCGTTAAAATAAGTTTTTCAAATTTCAGAAACTCAGCTCCTAGTATCGAAAAAGAGGAAGAATTAATACCAGGTACTTATTACTTACATTATAAATATTTGATTGTTTTAAAATGAACAAATGTACTTTATGATTAATTGAATCAAATCAATTGTAGGATCCATAGCATACAGAGAACGCAAAAAATGGCTGAACTACGTCGACATGCCGAACAATCCATACTCACCAGAGGCTATTAAAAAGAGATTATCAGCGAAGAGCACCTCATCATTATTTGATACATTGACTAAAAGCAAGGAGTTCGATGATGAAAAAATAGAGATACCAGATGATATCACTGATGATAGTGGAAATGTTAATGGTCACGCAAATAATGCTGATGAAACAAACATAAGTCGTGGTAATTCCGCTTTAAGTGTTAGTACTGGAAATATTAGTATGAACGAGAGGCGGTCAATCAGTCCATCTCCTAAAGTACTTAAACATGGCATGACCGATGAAAGTCCACAATATAGACGGTAAGTTTCTAAACAAATCAGAAATGTCAAAATAACTAACATTAACAAAAATGTAATGGAAAAACACGTATAATTTAATAATTATATTTCTGTTTTAGTTATGGCAGAGATTATTATATAAAAGAGGCAAAGACGTCAACCGGCGGCCGTAACACGAGCAGTATTAGTGACACTTGCTCTTTAACCAGTTCCATGAACAAATCAACCAGTTTAGACAATTTCGAAACAGAGTTCGCCTCGCCTGTAAGTGCCAGCAGTTCGTTGAGCGATCTCGAGGCATCCTCCCTTCATCAGAACATCACTCGCGCGGTTCTAAGCCCTAGAAACGCGAGTCCCAACTTCGCCATAAATCCCATTTTCGAAAATGCCGATAAACAAAGCGATAACGCTGACGATATTGCGACAAGTAGATGCAACGTTAGCAAAAACTCAAACGTAAGGCATCAAAGTAAAAGTGTGTGCAATGGAGGTGACGGTTATGTGGAAAACGAGGATATAGTTAGACTTAAAATACCGAAAACGCCCGAAATAACTGAAGATCTATTCGAGTCGTACACGGACGTTAGGCGCAGTAACACCCTACGGAGCGAAGACCTGTGCATTCGCGCCAAGCGCCGCCCAGGTCTCAATTTTGCTTTCGGTGGAAGCCTAAGGTTAAACAAAGGCTTACATAAAGATTTGTGGTGAATGAGAATTAATCAGTCCCAATATTTATCTAATACACCTCCAATATCAAAGCACTCGTACTGACAATGTAGATACTCGTAGACCGGAACCCTAACTCCGTCGAATCTCCGTCCACCATGTACAATACTTGCATAGACCAAGTCGATCATTTTAGGATAAACTCTAGGTTATTTCGTAGCATAGATCACGACCATAATTCATACATGAACGGATGTGGTGTAAGGATGGCTGAACAGCTAAAACCAAAAATATCTTCGTTTTTGACACCAAGTAACTTTGCCTGTTGAGTGTAATAGTTGGCATGTTTTATTTATTAAAAACTTGGCTGACTAACAGCACTCCGCACTTTATATTAATTGGACTATGATTCTAGATACGCACTCATATATTTGTGTACTTCTAATTAAACATTTCAGTACTATTACTACAGTAATCCTCAAAGAGATTAGTGGTGAGTGTTGTAAGATTTTGGTGAATGAAATTTAACTAACAAACTAAAGAGGCTTAGCTGACGGACTAACCAGACCTTCTAAACACTTCCTCGCCATCATCACCTTCCAAACGCTTCTGTATCGCTTCAATCGAAACGATTTGAGCATATTAACAACCGGCATGCAGATCTATAACTACTTTTATTTATTCTAATGTATTATATAAAATTAAATATAGGTTATGTTTCCTGTACGCACGAGTTTAATATCACGAGATAGTGTTTTAACAGCACGCGAAACGTCGTTGATCCTTTAAAACTTTTTGTATCCTGGGCTTATAACGATTTATACAATAACATCATCACGTTTATTTTAATCCACTTTTAACAATATAAAATCATATATATTTAATATCATATAGAAATAACTCATAACCATTATTTAATCTAAATTCCAGAGACTACTAATCAAGCAATTCAATACAATTGCAACTAACCAACAATACACGAATTTCGCCGGCAAAGACCAAATACAAAATTCTATAACGATGCCACATGACAACAAAGACGAGGTTTTAATCGAATACGAAGATGTGAACGATCAAACTTTATTTTCCGCTAAACCAGTGTACGTTGACGAAGATACGGACAAGCAATTCGAAGAAATATTACATTCGGCGTACAACACAGAAATTACCCCACTAACAATCACGATAGACAAACCACACGACGAACCAGCAAAATCGCCGAACAGCATAAGCGCAAATTCTAACAGTTCAAGCAGTATAGAAGATTCGATTAAAATATACAACGTACAAACTGGTGAAATTGTAAAATGTAAACCTGAAGATAAGGTATCACCGAGATATGAGCAAGCGCCTGACAGCAATGACAACATCAATATACCTGATAAGAATATCCCAGGAGAAACCATTGATAGGCTCAGTGCGAATGACGATGTCGCCGAGGTAACGATAACACCACAACCGAGGGAAGAAAGATTGCCGCAGATCAGTGAAATTGACGAAATTCTACTTCATCTGCCCAAGGTGAAGGAGTTGGCTAAGAAATTTGTTAGTATGGATAATCTCAGTGACCCAGCCAAGGTTAGTGCTTAAAGTTTACTTTGTTAAGATTAACAGTGACTAATTTTAGATAACTGATATCTTTTAAGTAAACCGGTATTTTTTTAGTTACTGCACAGTAAACATATTTGCAAAAGCTAAGGACAGTTATAAATAACTGTCCTTAGGTTAACTATAAATGATAGTATACACTTTTTAATATATACAGAAAACGTTGAACATTTACGTGTAGTATTATGTGTGGAAAAAATACGAGTGGATAATAGACGTTATCCTAGATCCGGGACTTAATTACTTACGTATAAAACTAAGTTATTTTATACTCTTTCTCAATTTTATACTCTTTCTCAATTCTTATACTAGTTCTCAATTCAGCACATTTTTATGTAATAAAAGTATTTTTTATTACAGCCCCCACCAGAACCGTATAGCAGACGGCGGAAAAGCAAGGAGAATTTGTTAAATGACAACACTGACCGACCGACAAACAAAGCGGCGTACATGCACAGTCTAACAGCCAGGAGCATCTCCAAGGAATTCCGGGAAGAGCTGAAACTGTCAATGGCTACACCCCTTACTGTTCCCGGAGGCTCTAAAGAAATCCCTGAAGGCACTGAAGATGTTACCAAGGAATCTGGCAGTCCAGGAAGCCCGCTTCCAGAACCTGGATCAATAAAAACAAAACTAGCGTTCTTCGAAAGCCTAAAATCTAAGTTCAGTACTAAACGACTAGTAGACAACTGACATTATGATAGAACTATTCTAATAATGTGTATTTTTATAATTACAAAATCAAGACTTTACTCGACTGTGTCTTAGAAAGTGTTGTAGATTTCATTTTACAATTATTTTCCAAAATACATTTGCAAGTAAGTTTTTATACCTAATAAAAGTATTGGAATCGGTTCCAAAATGGCAGTTTATTGCTAACTTACTCTTACGTATTTTTTATCGGAACTCATATCTTATTTTAAAGATTCAACGTTCTTATCTTGTATACTTACTTCCATTGATTTAATTTAATCTGACAAATACAAGTTATATGTTCCATACCTATAGGTCTGGTATCCTTTTTACAATCTTCACTTACAGTTGAAGTTTCTTCATTCGGATCATTCGTTCGATACGGATTCGTATCAATTTTCCGTTTAATTACAATTCACGTCATGTAATATTTCTACGTCACCAATTAGTTCGACTACAACTTGTTTACTCCTTTGTAAACTTGTGAGGTAGTTATAGATATTCGGTTTGTAGAATAGTTATTTAAAATAATTTACATTTTAAACAAATACCTGTTGAAGGGTAATCTTAAAACTAGTGTTAAGTGTGGGTATCTACTGAAATCAACGCATTGTCAATAACGTAAGTTTGAGGATAAAAATGTAATGGCGCCTAATTTAATTTCAAAATGTACTTCCTCGTTTCAAATTAATTGATTTACAGAATCAAAGGTTCTTAAGTAGTATATTCTAAGTTTTGATAAAGAATTAGCTAAAATACTGAGATACGAGTTGGGATATTACAATATTGGGTTAGGTGGGTAGGGTTTTATATTGTGAACTGATTAAATGAGTGGTCACAATATCGTTTATTAGGTTACGGTGTAAATATATGGTGCCATTTGTAATCTTTACATGTTTAGCTAAAGCCAAAGTTGTAAATAGCATATCTATGTGTCTGTAGATCCGTGGGTAATATTAATATATATCTCTAGAGGTTGTGTCCATACGTGTAGCTTCTTTAGGTCAACTACACAAGGATTACGCATGCAAAAAAATATAACTTGATCAGTGTTGCCAAATTAATTTTAAATATATATGTTGTGTATTAAAAGCATCAATTAGAATTTTAAACACATTAGTTTATATTTGAGCATGAAAACAATGTTATCCAAAACTAATTTATCACAAGTCTTGAGATGCCCAATACATCTCTTCTCTCATTTAAATCTTTTGTGTGGTTGATTTAGGAATTATTGTAATTATAACTTTTATTCTAGTTTTATAAGTGCAATATATCTGCTATATATAATGTGATAAACAGTATAGTGGATTTATAAGATGTGAAAATTTACCATGGTGTAACTGGTAACGTGATTCGCTAACTCTTAATGTACTTGGGAGTAAAAATAAATACATAAGAATGTTCATTGTTTTATTTGTATAAATTTTAAGTAAACATTTATCGGTTAAAAGTATTTCTTATTTCTATATAAAAATATTTATAAATTTATCTGTTACAAGTTTTATATAAAAATACATATTGTTGCTATAAACTCTGTTAACAAAGTGACAGGTATTTTATATGCACTATATATAAAATACCTGTCATTTTGTTAAAAAAAAACATACATTTATTCGACTTATTATTCGGGGTCTTACTTAAGTACGTATTTTTAAGATAAAGGAGCAAACGAGCAAGCAGTCCATCTGATGGTAAGTGGTTACAGAACAAAATATATAGAACTGGATTCTATCTAAAGTTCATCACAGATGCGTTGCCACTCCCGAGAACAATAACGGTCGCCAAATTAAAAATTAAAAAATATATAAAAAATATTGTAGCATTGATTACCTTGCATCTTATCATTAAATATTTAATAGATATAAAATCAATGATCAAATTAGTTTTAGAAAAACTGTAATATTATGTAAATTATACTGCATAGCACCTGTTACAGTGAACACATTGAAAAACTCCCAGCACAAACATTATCTCAGTATTTGTACATGTTGTACATACAAATAGTTTAAGTCTTACGTCTACTTGCTTTAATGCAATTATCAAATAAAAGATAACTATTAAAATTGAATTTAATTATAACTTCTTCAATCGATAACACCTATTTCTGGTGTATGGTAGTTTTTTTTTGATGTTTCTGCTTCATGATAATCTGTTTTCCAACAATAACTTCTTTTTTGATTTCTCAGATTATGTTTTCCTCAAGAGCCATACTTGTATAAAAATTCTTTTCACACGACTCTCTGACTCGACTCGACTCGACTCTTGATGTCAAGTGGTGAATCTTTTATGTAGGCTCGGTATGTCACTTCTTTTTAGCCGGGTATGCTGAAGAGCGCCTTCTCCACTCAGAGCGTGGGCCAGGTCGTTTACATGGACGGTCAGTTTCTCCTGGTATTTCAGGCTGTTCTGAGCTATTTCCTCCCGAACGGTTTTTAGGCCGAGGTCGAGGTATATGGATCTATTACTTATAGAGTGAGGGATGCCAAACATAGTTCTCAGAGCTTTGGTCTGGAATCTCTCCAGGATATCTATATTACTGTTGCTGGCCATTCCCCACAGTTGTATTCCATAAGTCCAGATTGGTTTTATGGTAGTTGTGTACACTAGCATCTTGTTATTATGATTTAGTTGTGATTGGCGTCCCAATAACCAGTTTAGAGACCGCAGTTTTTCATCTAATTGTTTGCGCTTTGTCCAAATATGTTTTTGCCATGTAAGTTTCCTGTCTAGGTGCATGCCCAAGTATTTTGCGTTATTGTCTTGAGGGATGACTTTGCAGTTTAGCGTTACCGGTGGACATGTTTTTCTCCTAAGTGTAAATGTTACATGTACCGATTTGCTCTCATCGGCTTTTATTCTCCAACGCTTCATCCACTTCTCAACTTCTGTCAGGTGGTTTTGCAACTGTAATGATGCCGTTTCTGGGTTGCTGTGAGCCGACAGTAGCGCCGTATCATCAACATATGTCGCAATCGTGGTGTAGTCAGTTGTTGGGATATCTGCTATAAAAATGAGGTATAGTATAGGGCCCAAGATACTGCCCTGAGGGACACCTGACTTTAGTTCGTGTACTTCTGAGAGATCATCGCTATACTTCACTTGGTAGCATCTTTTATCTAAGTAGGATTTAAGTATTCGGAATAGACAATGCGGAAGATGCTTCTTTAGCTTGAACAGGAGACCGTCATGCCATACCTTGTCAAACCCTTGGCTGATATACAAAAAGACTGCAGAGCAATATAATTTGTTTTCAAGGCATCTGCTAATAGTGTCAACTATACGGTGTACCTGTTCAATTGTCCCGTGTTTTTCCCGGTATCCAAATTGGTGGTCCGGTATTACTGTAGTTAGATGTTCTTTCATCCTGTTAAGCAAGATACTCTCAAACAGTTTGCCAATAACTGGAAGCAGGCTGACAGGTCTGTATGAAGTAGCTTCGTGTGGGGGTTTACCAGGTTTCGGTACCATGACTACATGTGCAATTTTCCATTGTCCAGGGAAATGTTCAAGTCTTAAGCTGGCATTAAAGATTTTAACTAATTTCATTATTCCTTTACGAGGCAGGTTTTTAAGTAATGTAGCATCAATAAGGTCATAGCCGGGTGCTTTACCATCCTTGAGATTCTTTATTTCGTTGACTATTTCTTTTGGGCTGGTACTTTTTAGTGGAAGACACATTTGATCCGCTGATTCAAGGTATTCCTTGATTTCCATTGTATGTTCGACATTGTTTTCAGGGAGTGGTTGAAAAACTGTTTTCAGATGTTCCGCAAAGATTGTTGCCTTTTCTTTATCCGATCTAGCCCATCCTCCCTTTTCATCATTAATAGGTGATATGTGGATTTTCGGGTGCATTAGACTCTCAGTAGCATTCCACAGATAATAGTTTGTGTCTTCTGTTAGATCTAGATTTGAGAGACAGTGTTGAATATTATCATTTTCTAGGGTACTGATGATGGCTTTGAGTTCATTTGAAAAACTATTGAATACAGTTTTATCGCTTGGATATCCTGTAGTATGCCAGATTTTTCTCAGACGACGGCGCTCTTGTATTTTCTCTTCAATATCCTTTGGATATGAATTATGTTTCAGAGGTTGTTCTTCATCTGTCCTTTTTGGAGTTGCAGAGTTGGCAGCGTTGTGGATAGTCATATTAAGTTGTTCAAGTTGTCTTTCAAGTTCTTCTATTGTATTAATTTTGGTCTTTAATTCTGTCTCTGTGGTGATTATTTTTTTATAGATTGTCCAGTCTGTAGTGTTCGAGTTGTATATTCTTAGGGTCGGTGCTACCAGATTAACCGCTGTAGTAACATTCATTATAACTGGTGTGTGGTCAGACGTGAGATCTATTCGTGATTCTATGTTTAAGGAGTTACTATCTAAGTTTTTAACAATAAAAAAGTCCAATAAATCTGGGATTCTTTTACTGTCAGTAGGCCAATAAGTAGGTTCTTTGCCGGAATGACATTCTAATTTCATGTCTTCTGTGGCTTTACAAAGTTGTCTTCCTCTAGTATTGGTCAGCCTAGATCCCCAATTTAAATGTTTAGAATTCCAGTCGCCAGCACATACGAATCTGTTACCCAGTGTAGAAAAATATTTTGCGAAGTCGTCGGCAGATATAGTATGTTTTGGAGGACAATACACAGCGGAAAATACAGTTTCTAGTTTGCTGTCTACAAGTTTAATAGATGTTGCTTGTATTTTTTCTGTTCGGTATTCCTCTAAAGGGTAGTGTTTAATGTTGCTTTTAATAATTACTGCTGTTCCACCGTGCCTGTTCCCAGTTGGGTGATTGGTTGTGTACACTGTATAATTATTAAAGTTTATGTGTGTCCTCTGTGTGAATCTTGTTTCAGAGATGAGTGCTATGTCAATCATCTCTGTTCTAAGAAAAGTTTCTAATTCTTGACGTCGTTCCGTCAAGCCGTTGGCGTTCCAAGTAACTACTTGAAGGTTTCGAGTCATATTTTTAATAGGTTGCTGACTAGCTGGACCAGGCGGTCCATCATTTTGTCCATGATTTTTTCCATCATTGTCAACATTGATTGTTGTAGTTTTTCAAACATTATGTCCATTAGATCAGTAAGGTTGGCCAAGTCATTTTTTGTGTCTTGTTGAATATATTGTTTTTTGGTTTTCGTTGCTTCTGAATATGTTTTAATAAAATTTTGATTGTTTGTGCGGTAAGACTTAGAACCCGGGTAAGGATCCGGGTTTTTGATCTCTATATTGTTAGGCATTGGTTTTTCTTTTGACTTAGAGTCTAATTTAAGAAATCTTTCTTTATACTGTTTGTACACTTTGCATCCTTTGTAGCTAGCGGGGTGTTTTCCGTCACAGTTCGCGCAAGTGGCCTCAGTGTCTGGTTTTTTAGTACATGTTGTTGTAGGGTGAGCACTGCCGCATTTAACGCAGCGATAGGGCCTAAAACATTGGTTCTTGGAATGTCCAAATCTCTGACATCTCTTGCATTGAATGATTTCCTGTTTCTTATATGGGGCTTCAAAAGTAATCTTCATGTTATTCAAGTATTTCACATCGAAAATGGCTTTGTTGTTTTGCTTTGGTTCTAAATCGACATAAAATAGAGGCATGGGTTCCTTTGTAGCTCGATGTCTGATATTTACTATATGTCTCACTTCATGTCCAATTTGGTACAATTCTTTTGAAATTTCTGTGGTATTTTCTGATGCATGAAGTCCACGAAGTACTACCCTGTATGCTCTCTCGCTTTTAAGCTGGTAAGTAAAGTGTGAGATATTATTGGCAATGAAGTTCTCTCGAATCGTTTTGTATGTCTGAATGTCTTTAGGTTTAATTTTTATAACGTGTCCAGATCTAAGTGTGGTCATGAGGTAAAGTTCGCTTTTTACAAATCTGTTTAGTACTTCCTTAAGAGAATTTACATTAATTACGCCAGTAACAAAGATGGGTTCTGGCTTTGGTATACGAGTATATACTTTATTTATATTGTTGGTTTTATCCGTAGGCTCCGTATCAAGTAGTTCATAACTATTGCGTGTATGGATCACAAAGTCTGCGTAATTTTTCTGTTTCTTATACCCGTCGTTGTGAATTGGATTTGTTTCTTTGCTATTCTTTCTCCTGGTGGGATTTTCATCCCTTTGCCACTCTTCATGGTCTGAGGTTATGTTGTCACTGGCAAGTTGGGTCTCGGGTGAGTCCAGATTGCCTTTCTCCTTGTTGTGTTGGTTGGAGTTATAATCATTAAGCTTTGTTTGCAGAGACGATGCCGTGTTGCTTCTGTTCCGAATAAGCATGCTTTTGGTTGATTTTTTAGAATTTGGTAAGGTATTTCGATTTTTTGGATTTAATTGCTTCATTTTAGTCCCACGAGTTAGGCCGATATAACAGGTCGCTAGGGAGGTGACGCCTATTCTCCCTAGAAGGCTGATACAACGACGTTTGCCAGGTCCGTCGATGTGGATCGTTCGAGACTGGTCTCCCACCAGCCATGCAGTCCCTTGGCACGAATCTCACCGTAGACTTGGGGTGATTTTTATAGAAGTTATCTTCTTCATAGTCCGGGCAATTAAGCCAAGACTACCTATCCGCGTTTACAGTGTTGCAGTTTGTGGAAGTAATTTTCTACTCTCACTGTTAGACCAAGTTGGTTAGGCTGTTTTTTTTGGTGCAATCTATTGAATCAGTTGCGAGCTCGCTAATGGATACGGGCGACTCGCAACCGTTTTGATTTTAGATGTCTTTATATTTTGTTGGTTTTAAGTTGGTGTTGTATTGGTATACATATTTATTGGTTGGTGTATTATTTCAGGATATTTTGATTCACAAAGTTTTATTTTTTGCAAGATAGGGTAGTTGGATCACTGATAGGCATGGATGGTCTGCATTGGTTCCCTCAGCCGGCTCTTACGGCACCCGCGGGACGACAAGGGGAGGTCCTATTCTACGCCGGGACCTCACGGCCCGGTTAGGCTGGTTTAGTCAGGTTAATTAACCGTCGCCTGAGACCCGGCGTT
>DWLI01003119.1:0-12200 GCA_018249915.1 Cecropterus dorantes dorantes
AGACACTGATAATTTTGGAGGTTTCTATTTGATGTCGTAAATAAACACAATTTTTTGCGCTTTCATTGCAAACGCTGGTTAAACCCTAATTGATATATCAAAATAATGTCCTATAGTTTTTTTTCTATATTTTTTAGTTATCGAGCTTTGATACTTTATTTATTATGGAGACGATACGAAGTTCGCCCAGTCAGCTAGTACAATAAGGTACAATAATGTTAATGCAAAAACTGCAAGTGACAAATTCAATGCCGATTTATTTCACAGGAACTATCATTGTAATGTTTTTGTGTGATTTTCTTTTGTTGTCAGAGATAATCGCCATGAGGCCCTTGACAATGACACTTATGTTATTTTTTTATGTCATCCGGTTGTTTTAAGGACACTGCCCGCTATTTATATTTTAATGTAATTCTATTATTAAATACCAGACGCGTGGGTACAAATGAACAATTACTTCGAAGGACTTGTGTGAAACTTATACTGCATCATTTAAAACATTTTAATTTATTACACTGAAGAAATAAACGAGTCAGCAGCGGGATGCAGTCAACCTGATCAGTGGTCACTGGCCTCCATGGACATGTGTTAGCAACTTCATATTTGATGAACCACATGCTGGAGCGGTCACCACATCGGTTTGACACGCAGTGGGTCCCCGGTCAGACAGACATCTAAATTATGTATTTAGATTTCTGTTCTGCTTGGTGTTTGCGTATTCGTCTTTGTGTATCCACGGCACTCTCTACACAGGAGAAAATCTTAGTGTGGGACTATGAGTGTTATAAAAAATATGGGTTCTAGTTGAAGTCAATTGCAGTTGCGTTGCTACTCCCGAGGAAAAGTCCCCTCATATGATAGCTTGCGACTACCCCCGCCACCGAAACGTAAGAACTGCTTAATAGCGTAAGTGACTGCTGCTATTGGGGACATTTGAGGTGATAGAATTATTAAATTTAATTTCGGCTGTTTACGACTCGCGCGCCACCTACAGTGACATACCATAGTTTTGCGAACTTCAACTCTGAATTAACATAGTGATAATTAACCGTATATGGGACAAACAAACATACATTATTTTTACATGTAGATTTTGCAATGAAGTAAGTTAGAAATAAGTTGTTATTATAGTGGGTAACAATTTAAAGATGTTAGATTTTTATAAAATAAAAGTGTATAGTATAAATATTATGTCTAAATGTATATTTACGTTGGTTTTTTTGTTGCCATAAAATTGGTTTAAAAACATACATATACAAATACAATAACACAACTTTAATAAATAAAAAGTAAATAACATTTGATTTTAAATGTTATTTACTTTTTATTTATTAAAGTTTGCCCTAATGAACCAATTATTTATTAATAACCCAAAGAATGTCCGACCGTTCATTACCAATTAAAAAAAGGAAAATATAAAACGAAAAAGAATATACTATGACAATTTGAAAAACTCGTTATTCACTTGTAACATGTGTTGCATTTTAGTCCACAGAATTGGCAACCCATTTTAATCAACGTCAACTGAAAGTCCTAGTCGTACGGCTTTGTTTGCAGGTGTCCATGTTCGCCATGACCACTTAGATGGACACACATTGCAGATTCCTTGGTCACTGCCCAAGGACATTTGTAACTAATTCCAAATAGAACACAGGTTCTACTTGATGTCAAATACAGTTGCGTTGCCACTCGTAAGGGCTAAAGTCGCCTCGTCTTTAGGTCAGCCGGCAACCACATTCTTCCACCGAAACTCAAGAACTGCTTTACGCTAACAATAGGTCTGCTCGGTGGAACCTTTATACCACCTTACAAATCCCTCCTTCGATTACGTAAACCTATGGTCTGCAACACCATTAACACCAAGTGCATTATTCTCATTTGCTATGTAGACTACCCTTGAGACAGGCACCAGCCTCCAGTATAAGTGGGTGTGTATATGTACAGCCGCAATAACCCCAACATTGTTTTCAGGCAGAACGTGCACGCACACATTGTTGTTCGCCCAGCTGATCACGCCGGACGGCACGTGTCATGGATTGCACGGATTCGTCGTGCCAATACGCGACCCGGCGACGCTGGAAGCGTACCCGGGTGTCATCGTTGGCGATATGGGAGAGAAGATTGGTGTCAACGGGATTGATAACGGGTAGGTTGGAAAAATTGATGGCAAACTACTCAGATGGAGTGATCCTGTGTGTATAATCGAATTATATTGTGATTATGTGTATATTAAATAAAAAAATCGATTACTTGCCTCTAGGAAATCTATTTAGTTGCGTTTTTCAACGCTTCACGGCAAATAAAATGTAAAAAAATATATATGTCCCCAATTCGTAGAGTTACTTAGAGGACCGTAATTAGCTAGACGATATTTTGTACGGTATTGAGTACTTTTGCTTTCGTACTTATTGTGAGATATATAGGGCTCCAACACCCCCAAAATCGCAAAGATTCCCTTTAGAGAAGGGTCCTTATCTTGAGGAAGACGATATCGATATTTGATGCGCGATTATAAAAAAATTGCGGCTAACAACATTGGCAAGTACTGGTATCAGTAAATTGCGCGGAAATCTGTTACGTTACCGTATCTTATCGTTTCGCGTGAATTGTATGATTAATGGCAACCAGGTGAATCATATTTTAACTGTACTCACTAGGGAATTTTAGATAGAAAGTCTATTGACGCTTAATCTACTTATTTGAAAATAAAAGGTTACATTGCAGCCATTTTTGAACATGTTCAGAATAATTTAATACAATTACTAATGTCTAACATTGGTTTCGTCAATGGATTATCAATTCGTATTTGCAGATATTTACTACGAAGGCCAATGCGTTGTGATAAACACGATTATATGGTGATAACGACTACAATATAACGATATAATTGATATAATCGTAACCAAGCAATTTATTGGATCATGACTAATCATTGTAGTATTTTTTGTCGATACTATAACAGTTACATACTAGTAGCTGTACGATGTGTGTGTGATGTGTGGTATGTGGTGTTGGCGACGCATGTTAAAAATACCGTGAATAGCTTTTCGGATCAATGTATACATTTTAAAAGAACTGCACCTTGAGCGTTCGCAACGACTACCCAGCCTTTGTCTGCACTGTATACTCACATACCTCGGTCATATAGCTGGAAAGAACAATAATACGCACACACACACGCTTTCTACACTTATAGCTCCGCACTAGGATTTTCTCCTGTGTCGCGGGTGCCATAGACACACAAAGACGAATATACAAACATCCAGGCCCAAACAGAAATCTAAATTCATCATTCAGATATCTGTCTATCCGGGAATCGAACCCGGAATCCACTGCGCGGCAGACCGGTATGGTGAGCGCTCCGCCACGCGGGTTGTCAAATAACATAATAACATATAAAAACTAGTGGTGACAGGCAAAATAGAGGTCAAGAGACTACGAGGACGTAACCCAAAAAGATGGTTAAATCAAGTATCACATCATCTAGAGATATCAACTAGTGCGGCAATACACTGACCGCAACGAATGGAAAAAGTCCATCCAGCGAAGAAGACACGATCCTCAGCTGACACTGACTGACAGACAGATTGAAGAGAGTGAGAGAGAGTTATGCCCTACGGATTCACGAACGTTAAAAAAATTACATAACTTAAAACTTTAATACATTTTGATAACGTAAATGATATAAGACTTAATTTTACTTGAAAATATGGTATTTAAGATGTTTTGGTTCGATGTGATATCCCACACAGACGAAATTTCAAAAAATATATTATTAATTATTTTTAGTCGTAAGTCTCAGTTTGTCTGTACATGTATAGTTTATGTACGCACAATATAAAACAAAGTAGCGATACATTAGACACCGAGCACGTATTGCTTATTTCTCCATAAAAATCTTAAAACATCAATGAATAAATACTTGTACATACATACTTATCCTAAATACATTGTATGTAATCTTAATTCATACGCTATATTATTTATATAAGAGATGAAACGGATAGCAGTTTGGCCGGGTACCGGATACAGGATGTTCGGCCAACCACGTGGTCGGATATCCGGTGGAACTTAGCCGTTTGGTGTCAAGTCAGTGCGAATTGATCGCAATCGTGACGCTTGTTCTTGGTGGGCAGCTAATGCCAAATAATACCCTAATTTAACAAAGTTTGCCAAAATCTATCTTTCACCACCTTGCAGCAGTGTGTACAGCAAAAGCCTTTTTTCTGAAGCTGGTCTTATTTATGAAACTGCTTGCTAACTCTTCATTCAGAGAAATTAGTACTTACCGTAATTTGCCCTCAGTGCAGTACGAGAAGTCTTTAATATTTTTTTTTTCATTTTCTAATACATTAATTTCTATTGTGTGATTAAAAAATTTAAACTAAAACTAATTATATTTCTTAAGTGATACTAAGACTAACGCAACAAAGCAAATAATTACTTAAAAATGTATTGTTTTTATCCAGGCTTTTTTTTTATTCGGCCGGATGCCTATCCGGCCGTGCAGTAGTAATCCGGTATTCGGCTGGGTAGTATTAAGGACGCCGGATAGGCCGGATACCGGATAGTTACCGGATATCCGTTTCATCTCTAGTATTTATCATTGCTACACGTGTTTCTCTCAATGTATGTAAATAGTGTTAAATTTACCTCATTAACTTGTTTTATTATTTAATTTTATTATGTTTATATATATTTTTTAATTGCATACTTATTTTTCCTTTTAAACACATTTTATTTATCACGTTGCTTACATAGTTTTTTTTTTAATATGGCTTCGATTTTCCTTTGTAACTGATTGTTCATTTATTGTAAAACTTTTAGATCTTATGATACCGTGTTATATTCAAATATAACACGGTATCATAAGATCTAAAAGTTTTATAATCTTTGACGAATATAATAATAAAAAGATTAAATGTCATAAGAGGAAGCGAGATAAACGATTAGCGACGATTAAGGTAATGTAATGCATCTCTCTCTTTCAGATTTCTCATGTTCAACCAGTATCGAATACCGCGCGTGAATCTACTGAACAGGACGGCGGACGTGACGGAGGACGGCACGTATGAGAGCTCCTTCTCCGAGCCCTCTAAGATATTGGGTGCGGCGCTGGAAAATTTATCAGCAGGTAATTAACTTGCTATGGTATCTTCAAGCCTTGGAGGTAAAGAGATAAGCCGTATGTGGAGTTCATACCAAAACCCTTTCCTTAGCCTTGACTCTGGGATCTTTAACGCAATGCAGTCGGAGTCTCTAAGCACATCTTGTGGGGCATTGCCCACACACAGGGGAACACTGTCCAGGCCTATTTAAAAACTTTACAAAGGTATTCGCCAAATATATTTTTCAGTATAAAAACTACGTGTGCGTGCTTGCTTACTTGTGAGTGTACGTGCCTATAATTAAATTAAAGGCCGCTTTCTTACATTACAGTAGCAACATTTAGATTTACTTATTGACGCGAGTTTGACGACCTGCGTGGCGGAGTGGTAACCATACCGGTCTGACGCGCTGTGAGTTCCGGGTTGGATTCCCGGCCAGACAGACATCTGAATGATGAATTTAGATTTCTGTTTGGTTCTGGATGTTTGTGTATTGGTCTTTTTGTGTCCATGGCACCCGCGACACAGGAGAAAATCATAGTGCGGACTATGAGTGTAAAAAGCGTGTGTGTAAGTTCATATCTTGTCTCCAGGTCGTATCGGTATAATGCAGGAGAGCTGCCACTCGATATCGAGCGTGGTAGCGATCGCGGTGCGGTACGCTGCCACTCGCAAGCAGTTCGGTGAGAGGGACAACGAGATACCCTTGCTGGAGTACGAGTTGCACGTGAGTTGTAGTATTTTTTTATTGAAGGCTAGCTGTGCACTGCGGTTTCACCCGCTATTACATAAGAAAAACAAACAAATATAGCGTGATGTTATATAGCCTATAGCCTCCCTCGATAAATTTACTATTCAACACAAAACTAATTTTTCAATTCGAATTAGTAGTCAGTAGAAAAAACATAAAAAAGTATAATTAATGAATAAATCCCATTATTTTCCAGCAATGGCGTCTATTTGGTTACGTTTCTGCGGCGGTGGTGTTCAGAATATACATAGAGAACTTCACTCTTATATACCTCAACATTGTCGAAAAATCGCACGCGGGACTCAGGGTGGACAATTTGGTGAGTTAATTGGCATATTCCGTCATTATGTATTGTATGTCACTATACAGAAACAACCATCTTATGTGTTAGGTCTATAGGGAAAATGACACAGTAATCGACCTAGTTCTGACCCATTATTAGTACTGGGGCCTCTTGCGCCCTATTTATGAATAATTATAGTGGGTAGTTATAATACTAGGGCCAATGGGTGCTAAATATATACTTACTCGAGCGTCGCGTAAACCTATTAGAATTGTTAGATTAGATGATAGGTTCAATAAGTGGCCCTATAATGTTTTCACTTGCTGCGGTGTGAGAAGCGTCTACGGAAAAGTGTTCACAATTGTAAAAAAAAAAACAATGAAATGAAAATATTCAAACGTCTCAGATATTAATGTTTTTTATAGTCCAACATATCCCTTATATGGAATGATTTGCGTGGTGGCCGTGGTCGTGCGGAAAGGATGAAATACAGAATAAAAAAGATTTACTCGAGCGCGTCAAAAAATCAGAGGGGATGTTTATGTTAGGGAACCCTACAGATGCTCCCATGTCTTTGACTGACGATTTGGAAATGACGCAAGCTCGTAGCAAGTTTCTGTAATGTAAAAAATAATCGCCATCTTGAAATACTCAAGCGCGTTATATTAGCGTATTTAAGGTATATCATGATGTTTCAGATAAAGTGACCAAATCTGACGATCTTGAGGGATATTGATAATTTGACATCTTAGAAAAGAAAATTATATATTTTACGTATATCAGGGCCAATTATGTTTAGGCTTTGTGTATGCTCGAACATGTTAGGGACATGTTGGAGCAAAGAAAATATCAATATCTGACACGCTTGAGTATTTTCCTTTCTTACATTATAATAAAAAGCTCGCTTTCTACCAGAGACCCTACCCTATACAATACTTTGAAAAATCAGTAATATAGAAATATTTGTCAGCTATAATATTTTGGTATATCAAAGATTCTAAAGCACCATTTAAGACATTTTTTTGGGACTCCTACAGTGGGTCTAACCCTTAGATGATTTTTATAACTTGCGGCTAGCGCAAATCGTCATGTCATATATTTTTGTTAATCTGGTGTTATTACCCTTCAAATAAAAAAAAAATATATAGCCGCGCTCGAGTAAGTCAAGTCACGGTGTTTTTTGCTTCTTTGTTACCCTTCCGCACCATTTTTTTTACTTATCTGATGGGCTCCGCCTGCGCGTACCCCCCAAATTATGGGCTCAAACAGGCTGATACTTATCAATTTGTGAAGTATCCTACCCTATAAGAATTTGCTGCGCACAGATTGCCGCAAAATCCCATTTTGGGTTCCCCTACTATAAACTAAAATAAGTATAATGAGTTTATTTGTAGAACTAACATATTTCATTTTGTTTTTAGCATAATTCGGCAAGTATTGTAAATATTCGTTTTATTGAGGATACTAATAATAATAACAATATTTAAAGATGTTCTATTAAGGATACTAGGTACTATTACTAAAATTTAATATATGAAATTATACTATATTTCATTGGCTTATTAACTTATCATATACCCTTGCTAATTTTCCTTATATCGTACATAATAAACGGCACAGTATGCACCATTCGAAAGCCAAATAACCTGGTATAAAAATTGAATTTAACAGATTGTATCGTGAATGTTCTATATTCTTGCCTTTGTTGTCTATATGTCATTTTAATTTGAGTATTGGTATTAATGTTACATTCGTTTCTATTTATTGTTTAAATAATTAAACTTATCTTTATAAAATAAAAAATATGTTTCATATTGAAATAGTTTACTATAATAAAAAATAAGCTTTATACAAATGTTTTACAATGATAATATTGACGTTGCGATCTGTTTCCGCAATACAGAGTGACGCGGTTTCAGAGATCCACGCGATGGTGTCGTGCAGCAAGCCGCTGCTCACGTGGACCGTGCTCGAGGCGGCGCAGCAGTGCCGCGAGGCGTGCGGCGGACACGGCTACCTGAAGGTAACGTCTAATCTCAAAAGGTTCACTCGTGACTATCACATATACCTAAAAGAAAGCATCGCCTTGAGCGTCCCTTGTTACAAAAAAATTATAATACTCGTCGAACATACACGAATACACGAGTACATACCTTCGGTCGTATTCGATACTCGGTTTTTATGTGCCCGAGATGCCTTCCATCTGGTATGATATTACTCAGATGTGCCTAACATTTATTCCAGCTGCTTAAGTCTTGTGCTGTCTTAGTGCTGAGTCCTCTCAGCACTAGGAAAGGGAGTTGGAGCAGTCAAAAGTAGGATATTTGATGGCAGACAAAATGTATTCCTATAAGGAGAATCCTGTATTTTAGTTTTCCTCCTCTCTGGATTCACTTGTCGTCCTAGGCATGAACTAGATTTTGACCTGAACCATCAACATCCACAGTGCGCGAACCTAGGCGACATCCGCAGCAACCACGAGCCAACTGTCACGTACGAGGGTGACAACAACGTGCTGTCGCAGCAGGCCGGCAACTGGCTGCTGCGGCAGTACGAGGCCGCCATGTCCGGCAACTCAGTAGACTCACCGCTTGGAACCGTCACCTTCCTGAAGGATTTTAAGAAGATCATCGCTGCGAAGTTCACTTGCACCACTACAAAGGAGTTGAAGACGCCCCAATGTGAGTATTGATATGTATAGAAATAGATCTGAAGGCGTCTTGGTGTCTATATTACAAAGTTAGACGCGATAAATTCTTCTAACCACATTTTATTTCCTGAAATTATAATAAGTATAAATAGTAAGCAGAGCATATAGTCCATTTGCTGGTCAGTGGTCACAACAGACCATAAACATGGATTTAAACATACTATTAAAGTCTTATCTGAGGTCACTGTATGATTTACTGGTCCCTCCAAACACTGCATCATATGTATCATATGCCACATCTCTCAAA
The DNA here is from genome assembly GCA_018249915.1 of Cecropterus dorantes dorantes. Taxonomy (NCBI): domain Eukaryota; kingdom Metazoa; phylum Arthropoda; class Insecta; order Lepidoptera; family Hesperiidae; genus Cecropterus; species Cecropterus dorantes. The sequence goes on from DWLI01003119.1 coordinate 9,100, forward strand.
TCAGAATATATTCGCGCTTGCTATTATTGACAAAAATAAAAATCTCTTAATTAAATGTCAATTTCATTACTATATATGTATTTAAAACTTCGTTTTTAAATATTTCATGACAAATAGGGTGCGACGTGACCATTTTTAACTATTTGTGTTTCTTATAGAAATGATTAAGCGATAATTAAGCGAATATTACGGTTTGAATGCCGTAATATCCACTTAACATAACTTATAAAGGTTTCCTATTTTCTTCTTTCTAGTTATTATCTCCACCTATAAATGGCTCCTGTGCTGGTTACTCAAACATACGCACGAGAAGAACGAATCGGAATTAGCTAAGGGGCTCACCAAAGCCCAAGCAAAGAATAAGTCCCAAGTGTACAGGTGGAAGACATTGACCAAGGTTTATGCCGAATACTTGGCTCTCATATTCTGTTTGGATTCTGTGGAAAAGAAAGAGACGCAACTACAGCCGGTGTTGTACAAACTTTCATGTTTGTACGGTTTGTGGTCTTTGGACAAACATTTGGTGGAGCTGTACCAAGGTGGATTCTCCAATGGGGATGATCTTGCCAGGCTGGTGAGGGATGCAGTGTTGGAGCTTTGCGGGGAGTTGAAGAGTGAAGTTGTCAGCGTGGTGGACGCGCTGGCGCCCACTGATTTTGTGCTGAACTCCGTGTTGGGGAGGAGTGATGGAAAGGTGAGTTATGAAAAGGCTATGGTTCTTACCTTTATAAGGTGATCTATGTATCTGGAATTCCTTATGTGTATAAGGAATTGAATATTTGGAAATAGGTATAACATGTATAAAAAAAAAACAAATCAATATCGTCAATTTAACGCGAACTTAATAAGTGAATGAAAAAATGAATGAATGAAATTAACTTTGCGATCAGTTACGTAGGAAAAGACAGTTATATCAATTGATCTGCCTCATAATAAGTAAAATGCGACGAAGATTACTTAGTCTTTATTTTTTAGCGTTTCCAAGGTTGACCTGTCCGTGTAGTGTACATTGTATTATCACTTACTATGAATGAGTCAACAGGGAAACATTAAAGCACCTATTTTATTTGATTATGTTTTATCTTTTCAGCTATACCAAAACCTACAGAAGGCTTTCTTCAGCCATCCCGGTGTGTTCGAGCGCGCCGCCTGGTGGCGCGATGTGGTACCTTCTTGTAAGCTGTAAGGCTGCACTTTGTGTGGAATTGTGGAGCCCTGACCTTGAACCAGTGTTAGTGAAAATTTTATAATAAGAACTATATTTTGTAAAAAAGGCTATTGTTCGAAAATTGGTGACTCAGAATGCGTTCTTTCCGGTCATTCGGTCATTAAAATAACCAGTTCTTTATTTTTGGATCCATATCAATTAGAAACTTATATTGTTCTATAATCTATGAAGGAATTGACAATATAATCATGCAAGAGAATTATAGATCGGATGTTATATGTCGAAATTTGCACATTAATGAGATAAACTATTTCCATTGACAGGGCTCTTGGATTACCTATGAATAAAATAATTAAGATGCCATTATTTAGTATTGGGAAAGTATCATATAATTTTGACTAAGAATTTGCTTAAAGTATGTAACATGTGGTGAAAAGTACCGAAATATTTAAATTTTACCGTTCTACTTGAATTCCTACTTTAGAAGATAGTTGAAAATATTGTAGAATAGAGTATTGGTGGCATACTATGTGTTTATTAGTGCAATGTTAGTGATAAAATGTCACAAAAATATTTTTAATTAGTTTTAAATTTCCAGTATTACGACCAGATTATATCTCGTATCCCAATGATACTTTCTTAATACTGATATGATACATATCGGGAGGATATATACAATATAATACCCGATATCGGGACAAATCTGTAGGATATTGTACATTGTAGGTACATACTATACATTCGAGGTTCCAATGCATTTATTGCATTTTTATTTTGTACAAAAAATACCTCTATAAGTTTAGACGATTAAATCATTGTTATTATAAACTGTGGCCCTGAGACTTAGACTCGAAAATGGCATTTTATTTACAAAAATATGTCATGCCATTATCAACTCTAAGTCTAGGGCGTACGAACTACATTTTAATGAATATATTAGTCTTAGGTGGTGCCTTTAGCAGGTGTTTCGAATACAATGTTACCTTGATAAAGTATTAGGTTATATTTTGTTTAGTCGTTAATTTTAGCAACAGATTTGGATTGTAAGATGCACGGCAATGTTTTATTTAAAAAAAAAACGTATTTTTTTTAAATTGGCGCAACCTGGCCTGTCTTTATCTGAAGAACCTTATGTAAAAATATATTCATGCCTATAGACAACAAAAGGAAAAGGCCAAGATTTAGAGTATATATTAAAATTTTAAATCGTTCATTGCTTTTTTTCCAAACTATTTTTGGTGCTCATTTGACGAATTTTTGTGCTAAATGTCATACTCCTAGGTATTCTATCATTAGAAGTTCCTTTGAGTTTTGTTCTAAAGGTCTTCTAAATGAAAATTATATTGACCATACGTTTGACACAGGCTATTCGGAATACCCAATATGAGATGTACATTAAAGCTGCTATCTGCCTTCTTCACAGATGGCGTAAATACTAAATTCATTAGTTTCTTATTCTAGTTTCTCTCCAGTTTCACCTTTTAACGGACACACGGAATTCAAAAGAGCATGATTATCGAGTATATAAATTATTTCGGTGTGACATTGCAAAATCATAACTAGAATTCCTTTGAAATTATTTGCAAGTGTTAATTTTTTAAACATTACAAAACTCTGTAACAATCTGGTATTTAAATATCGTAAGTAAATTTACTTTTTTTATTTATAAGTGTTAGGAGATATATTTTTTATACACTTTAGATAATTTTGTTATAGTTTTTTATTTTATATATTTTGCTTTATATTTGCGCAAGGTTCAACTTTGTTACCTGAAACGGATACCCATGCAGCCGAATATTGGCTTTCATTGCTTTAAACGATACATGGTTAGTTTTCAGTTGTATTTTTATAGACTACTTTAAGCCGTCTGCATAAATATTCAAGCCAAATGTTCTGGCAAGATGATTATAATAAATCTTGACATTTTTATATT
>DWLI01003120.1:0-12199 GCA_018249915.1 Cecropterus dorantes dorantes
ATTACCTAATGTTTTTTTTATGTAACGTCCAAATTTCTAAACATTACCACGTCTAATGTATGTGTGCGTATTCATTATACATATTATTTTAATTTATACCTTTCACTTGGTAGTTTTTTTTAATAATAGGGCACATTTAAATTAAAATGTCCATAATATAATCCTTAGTTTCACAGAGGCTGACGTTTTATCATCTATACTTATTATTATAAAGCAGTAGAGTTTGTTTGGTTGAACGGGCTAATCTCAGGATCTACTGGTTCGAATTTAAATAATTTTAGTGTTGAATAGTCCATTTATTGAGGAAGGCTATAGGCTACATAACATCACGCTATGTTTGTTTTTATTTCTTATTTAGTAGTAAAACCGTGTAGCACACCTAGTAATTTATATATATGTAGCTCAATCGACCGGGTCGACCGGGGAGGTACCATCGCCTCTTATCTCTAGCGTCAAGCAGTTATTGCATTTCAGTGGAAGGGTGTGGTTGCTCTACCCATTTTGACAGAACATTCACGATAGTGCAAGCTTTACACGAAATTACATAAGCCTTATTCACAGCTTTAAAAGTATGGCAGCCACAAATGCAAATCCATACAAATAAAAAAAATGAATATTCATCACATCATTGCAAAACAGTATACAAGACTATGGTATAAAGAAGGAAGGTGATCAGTGAAAATTTCTATTATATGGTTTTTAGAAATATCTCTGTCTGTTTGTGTGTTTGATATATTAAATCAAAACAATTAAATTTAAATTTTTAAAATGTATTTATCCGCATCTCGAGGTAACATATAGGATTTTTTTTTCAATAAAATCCATTTACCAACTCTATATTTATAGCTACATACCATTTTTACATACGAAACCGGGAGGCACATCTAGTTCTAATTTATTTAGTTTAAGTATATTAGTTCCGATCCGGTGGTAGAGTAAGAAAAAAATTGTAATTGACAATTTGTAAGTGCCACCGTAGGCCCATGCGAAATAAAGATATTTCATTTCATATATATAAACAAAAAAAGTCTACTGAAAATTACGATATTTTCCATCATACGAACGAATTCAACAAAACGCATTCCCCATTAAAGGCATACCGAGGATTTTACATAATAATGCAGCCCCCCACCAGCCTACCCATTGTTGATAGCAGCTCGGTAGCCAGCGAACCTCGACGTCTCATAATGGACTGTCCCGAATTGATTCGCCATGGTAATTTAGGGGAAAACAAGACTGGAGTTACACTGCACGATAGCAAACAATTTGTTATCGTTTATTTTAAAGTTAACTAGTAAAATTGTTAGAAACATTAAAACGAAAAACCCGGCTGCTTATAACGAAATTTTTGTTCGTAATTATATTTAGTTTGACGCTTATATGAGTTGTTGTCGTAATAGTCAAGTAAAAGTAATAATATATGTATATTTTTTGATAGATTTATTTACGAGCTTTAATCTGATACCTTGTCGTAATAGTAAAAATCGTACCTCCCTCCCATTTTCCTCTACTTCCAGGCGCCATGCTTAAAAATTATATAGCCTATGTCACTTTCGCAACTGAGACGATTCAAATGACATCAAATGAAATCATACGTCACAATCGGTCAAGTTGTTTGGGCTGTAGCCCGTGCCAAAGAAATGGACATACATACATACGCTCGAAAAACATTACCCTGCTTCTGACGCCGTCGGGTGAATAAGTGTTAACTTAGCCAGCCTCTTTGGGGCTCTACCAACATGCACTAATTTTAAATACTTGCTTTATTTATTTATAGGTTTTCGCATACAGAAAATATTCTTCGCATACATTATATAAGCACAAGATGTATAATTGTAGTTAACTTCGTGCTGTTAATTTATTAACAAGAATATAACGTGTTCAAAAATTCATAAATTAATTACTTAATGTGTGTTCTCTTAATGTTACTTAAACATTACATTTTTTGTTTGCAGTTGCATCTAACACATATCTTCTTCTCCTGGCCACATATGAAAAATGGTCTAACATTGAAAATAAACAAAGTGCGTATAAAACTTTTATGAGTTTGTTTGGTATTTATGTGCCAACTACCAAGGCATGCATAACATCATCATAATTATAAAAATATGTAAAGGTATTACACATAAATAAACAATAAATAAAAGGAACTTGCATATTATATTGTATCATTATAATATTGACCTTATAAACACTATCTAAATACCAAATTGCATCCGAATCGATAGAGCCACTTTTGAGAGCATTGAACATTGATGCATTAAAATAATTCCTGTATTTAAAAAAAAATAATCAAATCTTTGTTTAATTGAAGGTGGATTGCAGACACTCGAGGTCATTGACTCAGTAACGAGAAAACAAAACGACGCGTATAAATTCCTATGGGAATATAAATAATGAAAGACAACAAACAAACAAACCAAAAGGCATACTCCGTACGTGCTGTTCGTAGTATCGTCCGAAGTTTACGTATTATATTTACTGTTTTTACGAACTATTAACGCTATAAGGCTAAACGCACACTACCCACTGTAATTTGAGCACTGATATCAATAATATAATTATTATCAGCGACACTGTAGTGATTAATGCGAATGAGATGACATTTCAGGAGCCCTTCGGCATATGAATACAACCGGAGTCCTCCGAGCGCGATGTCCCTTTGAGGTTCTATTCCGGTGAATATTTACACTCACAGTGCCATGGGGTATTTAGATACCTCGAGACCCGAATATCCCTTATCCCCTCCCCCCCTTTTCACTGACAAAACCGTGGTATAGGAGAGGCCAGTGTGGGTAAGAAGTCCCCGTCGAGTCAAGTCAACTTGTCAAATTATCCATAATATTCACTCTCTATCTAACTATCTCTATTATGTTAAGCATATTAGTCCTAATACGAAGCAACGTATTTGTAATGTGTGTCATGTTCTATATGAAGTTGGTTACAGATGTCTATGATCGGTAGTGAATAATTACCATCAGGTGGACTGCATGTACGTACTTCAATCTTATAAAGAAGTTGCATAAAAATAGAATTGCAATTGAAAAAAAACGTAGTTATCAGTATAACTCCTATCGTATATTTTCACTAAAACGCAGCCTTCAAATAAATAACAGAAGAACATTGCGGTTACTGTTTAAAATCTCTATTCAGCTCTCATTAAGAGTTTATAATCCACTTATCGAGAATACATTCACTTACTTATTAAGCGAAGGTGCAAAAAATATGATATCGAATAGAAACATAATATATTTCTCCCAAAAACGGAACCATCAAATTGATAACAGAACTATATTAAGGGAATGTAATAAATATATGATAACGAATAGTAAATAATGAATATGAACGCAAGCGTCATCAATCTTACTCGCACTGTGTGTGGTGTTGACAATGCCTGATTCACGACAGTGACAGCAACACATCACACTGATATATGAACGCAACAGTTTATCTGAAAATAACATAGAAATTCTTGGAAAAATTATGACTTGATTTATGGTATAACTATGGCAGTATTTGATTTTATCACAACATTGCTTTGAATGGCTTTTTAATTTTAATAAACAAATATTTTGTTAAATCGCCCAGAAGTAAATGTACAGAATGGTTTTCATTACAAAGTTAAACGTTTTGTCAAGAACTTTAATTAATTATTAGTTACCTGACGACTGATAACACAGTGCTTTGTTAATGAAACCATAATCATAAACCATAAAGAAACCATAAACACCACTTGAATATCTACTATTTATTACTGCAATTCTGGTATGTAATAAGTATTAAATTATATCTATGTATATACTTTGGTATTGAGACTCGTAAAGTATATTTACATATGTATTTATATAGTATATGTACATATATCTCATAATAATGGCTATGATTATCGCAAGTAGTTTCGTAACATTTATTTTATAAACAAATAGAAAGAAATCGAGCAATATGCGATGCAATATTCAATAATAACCTTAAATAAAAGAAATCAAAAGCAGCCCTAAAGTAAAACAATTAAAATGTCGGTTAATAAAAATGTAAGTCAGCATATGGTTTAAGCTACAAACTATTTTTATTTTTAATATACAAGTCACGTTTTTACGCTTACATCCCCACACTACGACCTCCTGCGTAAGCACTATTAAGTAAACACACGAAGAGAAGTACACACATGTTAAGATACAAAATAAACATTTATATTCATCATTTGACTTCCGCTCGGCCGGAAATCAAACTCAATATTATCTTTAAAGCAACGGGATGTATCCGTCAATCAGTAAAACGACTACGACCACAAGTGTACTACGTAGTTGGATTAAAAGGTCTGTAACATTATAATATTTCCAAGAACCCTATAATAAATATATCTTTGGTGCATTTCCATGGGTAAATTCGTGTCCCTTAGTGAGTATGTGGTATTTACATGCATTATATTTATAACAAAATAAAATATACAAAGGATTATACCTAAATAATTTACCCGTCTATTTTATAAAATAAATTAGAAACATATGACTATTTTACCAGAGTACTTTCTTTGGTGCGTTAATTGACTTTTAAGGGGTATAGTAATGGGCTGGATAGTTTCTAGCCTGTACATGTAATATCGCAAATTCTCAATCAGGATCTACCGTAATCCATGCCGTATTTCTAATATTACCAATGAGCTTATGATGGAATATAAGCTTACTGGAAATATTAGAAATTGATCATTAGAAAATACAAGACTGATTCTATAACGTTATAAATGGCCTAAAGTGAAACGAAAAATCATTGTAGGCTTTCAAACCAACCCACAAATAACTTAAGCTGAGTGATAAATTACTCATATATCCTCTTTCGTTCCTTTTGATCGTTCGTTCCTATTGGTTCTCGACTCATCATGAAACTAGTATTTTTAGAGGAAAAAATAATTGTATTTTACTTTTTTTAATGCTCAACTTTATCCGTATTCATCCCCACGCATTTTCAAACTAACTTAAAATATAATGTATTTAATATTTGAAATATTAATATCACGCATTTACAGGTTTCTTAGAAATATATCCACGCCTTTATTAAACGGTTCTGATACTTATATTATTTAGTTTCACCCCAGAGTATAATGTTATTACAAAAACAATTTTAGAACACGCTATTGACGCACACAAATATTAACATGAAGCTAAGTGCTTAGTTTTTAATTGCTCGGAAACTTACTAGCGTTCCCACGTGATTTTGACGATCGAAACTTAGTTTAATAGAAAATTCTAATAATGTATTCGTCGTTCATTATATGCTATTAGTTGTCTATTCTATATTGATATGCTTTCAGCTTTTAGTAAATGTGAATTCAAAGAAATGCAATTATTATAGCTTAATTAAATTATTATAGCTTGCCAATAAAAAAGCAATATCTTTAAATGAATAATTTTCAAACCCTATAATTTCACTAAATTTAACCCTCTTTCATAAGAGTTTCAGTTCATAAGAGTTTACTAAACTAAACCATCTTTGTTAAGTCGACTTCACATTTATCGCAGACAAGCACATCGATATTGTATAGCAACTCAGAGCGGACTACTAAATATTTTCATCTCGCAAGACGTTTCCTGTCCGTACTCATGACCGGAATGAACAGTTTTTGGGACTAACTGATGTTTCCGACAAGCGGACCCATAAACAATTCTATTTAATTCTCCTCTTTCATTTACATTTTATTGATCTTTCCGCGTGAACTAATATTGTTTTGATTATGTCTTGCATAAATAATGTCACGACTAAAATAATGACAGGCAAATGGGTTAATAAAAATGTAAAGTGGTGCCAACAACTTGTTACTATGCCACAGTAACAAACTGTTTATTATCACGCCAAATTTAAACGTGCAAATTGTTAACTCACATTTCTAGTGACGATTATTCCGCAACATAAAAATGGGAAACCAACGAATATAAGCCTCTATACTCGTCAATATCTCATGTTATAATGAGTATTTATTTAGTCAAAACGTAATCATAATCTTAGCTTCGTGTAAAGGAGACACGCGTGAAAATACACGTTAGTTCAAAAAATATAATTATCTTGGAAAGTCGCCTGAGCAAATAAATAGCCCACGAGAATATATTCGCTAGTATACTAAAGTAAACGTCGCCACTGTCGCCCATATGGAAACATTTATAGAATCAGATTCTGCGAACACAATCCCACCGCCTGCACAGGTTTGAATCACTAATCGGCCTACATTTCTATGGCATTGTGGATTAAAGCCCACTCGTTTTGCTTATAACCATCTGTCATATCTCAAAGTTTTAAATACATTTTGTTGCAAAGACAATACCTACGCATAATTACGTTCATAACGTTGCCAGAAAAAAGTTGGAGACAAAACTGACTGACAAAGTCAATATCGCTGTCCCAAAGGTATCTGAGTCAATTCTGAGGAATTTTAAAACACTTGGCGAGTGTCGTAACACCGTCCGACTCACGGACTTACAAAGTTTCAGTTGATGACGTCTTTCACCTACGTCTTCAGTAGTTAAACACTACAGAATAGATAAGTCATGAATATTACGTAGCAAGGCGTAATATTTTACTTCGATGGCAACTATTAGATACTGACTTAATATTTTTTTATAAATTTAATTCAAATCGGGCTCGATGATACAAATTACCTTTTATTAAAAACAGAAAGTAGGTAATTTATGTGCATGTGTCTTAGTAAATTAAAAAAAAAGTTGTATATCTACATAAAACCTCAGTGAAGATGGCGCCATAATACCAATTGAAAATAAACGATTTTGTCATTAGAATTTTATGGGCGGGTGTTTTAAAATATGCTCTCTAACTCATTAAAAAGTACTTTTAAACAGTTCAACCACATGGTATAAGTAATATTATTTAGTAGATAAAGAAGTAAAAAAACGATCGGTCATTCCATCTACGTGTTAGTTGGATAATTACGCAATTATTTACGACGTTTGTTTATCGTTTTCTTGTCTATGGCTAAACGTTTTAAAAAATAATTTGTCTTAAAAAAGGAAAAAATCTCAAGCTCTAAAATTATAGAAACGATTTTAGATATTATTTTACTATAAATCATATCTATCAGAAACAACATGCGTTTATAGTTACATATTAATTTCCATGCTACTTTAGATTAAATCGTAAGGAATCGTAGTCAAAAGATGTGAAACATATGAATCTGGCCAATCATATTTATTACAATTTATATTACTATCGTATAATACTCATTTATATTTATATTCCATACATTCTTAAAAGGATAGAGATCCCATATTTACAAGTTTCGTAGGTGTTAATCTGTAAATTACTAAATTAAATAGAGCATGAGAAAAACCGACCTCATGAGGATTCGTATATTATAACAAATGGATGCAATTTTGCCAAAACGTGACTGGCGTCGAGCAGTGAATGTGACCAGTCACGTCCGGAATTTTAAAATGATCGATGACTATGTTTCATTTAATTCACTATTTTCCAGACAGACAGACAGCAGTCTTATAGTGTTCCGTTTTATTCTTTTGGCATGGATGAATTAGTATAGTGTCTACCTGTAACATAAGACTAGAGGTTGCCAACCGACCGATCGTAATAATAGCATAGAAATTTCAAAGACTATTCGATTTATTTGGTCTTGACGACATTTTTAATTCACAAACACAATTACGACGATTTAATAGAGACACATACGCACGCTCCGCTATTAAGAAAAAGTATATGAACTAATTATGCAATTGGTAGATCGTGTAAACAGAGTTTAACCAATATCCATGATAGAGTCGGTTTGGCTAGTCCTTGGACATTACCCGATTATTATCAGGTAATGTCATTTTAACGTCTCATGAAATTAGAATGCTCACAAATGGCTATCATACAAAGATGATGACCACTTACTCACACCTTTAAGAAATTCATCATACGTCACTATTTCACATTATAACATTGTATCCATAGATTAATAAATAGTTACCGCTGCGGTAAAAAGTGGAGCAATTATTATTAATCTTTAATCTATGGTTGTATGATCGTTGGTTGCATGCACTATCGATATATGAAAGGTTTATAATTACGAGTACCATAAACTCCACACCATACCGACTGCAGGTAATAATTTCTTTACAGTGGTAAATTAGTACGCATTTAGTCATTGTCCCATAAAATCTAAGTTCTACGGCATATATTGGTCTCCAGATTTGCCAGACTCAAACAAGATAAGCCTTAACAGGGATGATAAATTAAATTTCTGATTTCGTAACAGGCAGGTAATGACTGCCTGTAAGTCTAAGCACTAAAATGATCCTTGATCATTTTAAAATTATGAAAAAAGGACATGATAATTAGCAAAACCTTTAATTTTTGGTCTTAATAATCAAGCTAACTTGTAACATAAGTCGTAAATTAGTCTTCATGTTTGGATTAGATCCGAGAATCCGGATTTTGTTCAAAACATCAAATAAAAGTTCTCAAACGCAAGAATTGTGTAAAAATCCTAATTGTATGAAAATATTATTGTGTAGTTATATTAAATTACAAAAGGTCCTGAATTCTCTTCTGGTCTGCAATAAACGGACCGATGGTTTGCATCAACCACGCGTCTGACGATTCTTTCGGTGCAAGAACCTTTTTTACTTTTAATAAGCTAGTTATTATATTTAAATGCGGTGTAAGAAATTAATAAAACAGCTGTAAAACCAATAACTTTCGGTATACCACAATAACCACCAACGGTAGTGATCGTAACGTATGGTCACGGTCAAACGCAAGCCTAAACTCAAAATAAAATAAACCAATGGCTAGTAAAATAAGTTTAATTGCGAAACATGAGGTAATTCTGGTATACTCGTATTTAATTGCACCATGACATAATGTGTAATACACTAGATGGTGCTATTTGCGTGAATTTTACGATTTCTCCTGCCTTTTTTTGAATTTAACGAGCTTTTGCGTTTTTTCATCTCAACGATTCTGCGAAAGTTCTGCTTCGGTGTAAAGTTTACATTTCGATTCGGGTTTAATTGTGCTGTAAATCAATTCGGCGGTTTGCTACTTAAATCATTCAGGTGCTTAAGATGTATTCGATCGTAGCGCTCACTTGATTTTATACAGATTATACTTAAACAATATATTCAATGTATTTAATGCCTAGACAAGCTATTCCCAAATGATGGGGTCACGACCTGTTATCGGACCACGAAATTAATATACCGGGTAAAAAGGTTTATTTATTTTACTTATGAAATTTCTCGTATTTAAAACTCGCACGTGGCCAAACTTTCTTTCATTAAAACAGTGAAGTTATGTAGACATTGAAAACTCTTTTACCCTCCTTAAATTTTGATGCGTCACAATTTTTTTGACAAAATCATAACCTTGCCAAGACACGTCATAAAAATGTTAGAGAAACATGGAGCTAGATATATATTGATATAGCTAAATATTACTGCACATTATACTGTTTTCCATAAAACGTAGATCTCAATACGTTAACGTTAGTAATCCGTTGAATAATTAATCTAACATTGAAAACTATAAAGTTTCTCTTGCATTTAGTACATAGATTGATCGCAAAAGATACATATAAATGGAATGTTATCGCGGTCTACAGTTAAAGTCTACCTATAAATTAAACTATTTAAAGGGTAAGCTCAGCGTGATTCATTTAGGTTTCGCATGTTATTCCGACCCCTAGAGAGATGACGCATAAACATAATATAATCTATTTTACTTGTATGTTTAATTAGTTTTGTTAATTAATATACTCTTTTTTTAATTCACAAATCTTTGAATAATATGTAATTATATTATCTCATCTCCCCTTTACGTTAGGGGTTGCTTGACACGCTTTTGTTAAGGATCTTAACATACATTATTGGTATTATATTTTTGGTACATTATTCGACTTTTTTAAAATTATATGAACACTTATCGGAATTATTACACTGTTAGAAAGTTATTAACAAGGCGAATTGCTGTGTAATTTAAGATTTTGACCAAGGAACAAAGCTAGATTTCTATTATTTATGTACAGCAAATAAATAATTATAGAATGGAATAGCATTTTCTAATTAATTTATTAATAATATGTATGATATATGTATTAACAATATGTATTATTACTTTCACAGTATATATCACAGTATATTTTATGAACTGTTCATAAACTACTTAAGGAAAGTTCTGTCGCATTAAATGTACCTAAAACCTTTCTAATTTATACGTTCATAATAAGTCTTTAAATCAAACTTAGTGCGTCGTTCGTTTCTAAAATTAACTCTATCCTATTATCGAACAATGACTTGGACTACGATGCTTTGGAACGTGTACTGATTCTCTTCATGTTATTATAAACATAATGTCGTCAACCGACTTACCCGTGCCAAAGTCTTTTGTAGAGTTAGAAAAGTTTAAACCATAGACCACTTCGTTGGTCAAGATTATAGTAGATTGATAGTAGTAACTTCATACACTTTTATACATTCTTTGAAGCTGAAGACTTACAAGCTTCAATGTTTATTATGTTAAATCAATTCAATAAATTCAAATGAAAGTCTTAATTCAATTTTAATTCTTCAAACAAATTCTAAAAAACTAAATACAGGGTTGTGGCACGATTAGGTTTCGAGCCTAATAATATTGAAGGACCGATCATCAAACCTATAGGCTGAAAATGAAACTGAAGAAATATAAATAAAATATGATACTACCAAATACCGTTATATTAGACTGTCAACATACGGGACTTCGTAAATAACCAGCTCGATGAACCATCAAGGCTAGACGAGAACTATATTAGACTCTTAAACCGAGCCAAGAGTTCGTGAGTGATTTTAAAATTAACATATTTCGTGCAGGTAGAGCTTTTCAGCTCTACGCCCTTGCAACTCTATATTAATTTTAATTTAATTCAATATTTCTTTTTATTTTCAAAAATTACTTAACCATAAATAACAAGACAGGCCGTAGCCAATTTTTGTGCTTATTAATGTAACAAATATCAATATAAGTGTTGTAACTGACGTACGCTAGGTATGCTAGGCGTGAATGTAGGGAATCATACCGGGACACTTGCCCCGAGCGACAGCATCAGAGGGCATCAAAATTAATCACTTGGGCACATAAAGGGAGCGCCACTTAGTATACAAAATATGTGTAATATTATCGATGATTACCAGATACGTACGATTGTGTATTTTATAAAAGTACTAACGCAAATATGCCTAACTTTAAAAGGCTCTGCCTACCTTGATTGTTTATTACCGTAAAAATCTACTAATGATTTAATACTTGGTGAAAAATATGCTGATTATTTATCTAGTTTATCCGAATTCTATGTTTGTACGAAATCTAAATGTCGTTGTCTACAGCATCACTCCATCATCAATTTCCTCATCAATCTGTTTATTTATTGCGACGCCGATATAACCGCATTGCGGCCCAAAATAGCATTTAATTTTAGCGCTCTCATCCTATTTATAACTTACCCTACGTATGTAATACCTTATACCGTATATAACAGAATGAAGTCGTGACGCTACAACTTTCAAGACCTAATCTTTCATCTCGAGAGTTTAATTAAAAGTCAATCATGTGAAGCGTGTTAGCTTACGCACACACAAATTACTTAATGTGATCAATTCTACGTTAGTCTAACATTAACGCCATATTTTTTATTAATGTCATTATAAAGAATATATTAATCAAAATTTTATCATCTCCCTTTACTTAAGTTTAGATCTGAAGAATATCAAACAGACATTAAATAAACCAAGTTTTACTCAAGTTATCAAATAATAAATTATTGTTTGGTGTGTAGTGTGTGTGAATCATAGATTAGTAGTATATTGGCAATAAATAGTGATGCTATGAAATAATAATGCTAAAGAATGCTTTCTATCTACAGTAAAATTAACAAGATACACTAAAAACACAAGATTCTACGTTAATCTGTGGTTCTTAAGGTGTCCACACATCAATCGCTCTATGGTCGTTCGATTACTGTGTGAGATGTTTTAAGATCAGATAAAACGACAATCGATGATTGATTAACAATTGAGGCATTGTTGACTGATAATTGAGTGAATATTAAACAGTGACAATCAATATCGACTGATCCATTCTAGTGGAAATCGATAAAGTCGATTGGCATGTGGACACCCTTATACATTACAATAAATTAAAAAGTTGAAAGTGAATAGTATGAACC